>JAODYC010000075.1:40686-52943 GCA_026262405.1 Curvularia hawaiiensis
TGGGATCTGGATTGCAATTCGGCGTTCCGGTGCTACTTTTCCGTCGGGACTGTTGGCGATCGCTTTCTTTCGCATGTAATCAGAGAGCCGTCCAACGACAATGGAAGCGACGAACATGGCAATACCAGGACAGAGGAAGCCGTATCCCACCTCAGCAGTAGTCCAGTTATAGCCCTCTTGCCAGATGGTAGGAAATGAAATATACATGCCGTAAAGACCAGCGAACTGAAAGGCGCCGTTGAAAGAAACGATCAAGTGAGGTGGATACTTCAGAAGATGCATGAACTTCCGGAACGAGGGTCGGGGGGCTTTTGGGACATTCGCATCGGTACAGGGCTTAGTTCGGAATTTTGGCATCGATATCCAGGGTTGTCTAGCAAGGGCAGTACCATTGCCAACCAGAGACCGCAGAGTTTCTGGCATGCAAAAGACAATAGCAAGATACACCGGAAGGCTTGTCAGCGACAAGAAACCAAAGACCCATCTCCACCGTGTCTCAGTTGCGAACTGACCACCGATGAGAGGTCCTAGGATAGGTCCAAGCTGGGGTCCCATAAGGAACCAAGCCAAAGCAGACGCACGACTGGCGGGTTCGGTGATGTCGGCTACTGTGCCAGCTCCAACTGAGAAGACGATGCATGATCCGAAGGCCTGGAAAATTCGGAGAACGTATAGCAGTGCGATATGAGGTGGGAGTAACGCCAGCAACGTGTTGGCAATGAGAAAACTTCCGAGACCAACCATGTACACCGTCTTCCTGCCACCAATATCGGAGGCCGCCGCACCAAAGAGAGGCTGGTCAACGTCAGAAAAGTCTTTGGAATTTCATACCGGAGTACATACTGCAATGGCAAACACAACCATGTACATGGAAACTGTTCCATTGACTGCGGTCTCAGAAGTCTGGAAAATCTTCTGGAACAGCCTGAGCGAAGGCAAATAGACGGCTCCGCAAAGTGGCCCAAAAAAGCCAGCTGCGGTAACAACACCTAGGATGAATCGTCTGCGATTTATCGAAAACGCAGAGTATGGCGGTGTACTGGGTGCCAGAGGTACATCATCTGCGAAGGATTGACGCGGTTCATCGATACTGTTTGACGAATGATCGTCCTCGCTGTCGGTACTGTCACGGCATCTATCATAGGCCGTCAACTTTTCAAATTCGATCGGTGAGCGCATGATGAGGAAGTGGAGTGCGAGATGATGTCTTTGACAGTACAAATTTTGCTGTCATGAATGGAAGCATACAAAGACAGTAATATGTTTGGAAGCAACGCTCAGCATAGCCCACATGCTCGGGAACAGTCTACATGTTGCTTCTGCACTACCCGGCACTGCCCAACCTCGGCGCCCTATTCTGGGCGTGTGCTGTGCTACAGGTGGGCCTTCAGCGATGCCCCACTTTCAGGTTCCTCGCTAGAGAACATGACCTTGTACAAAGCATGTATTTTTGGTTCGGCTGTGTTCAGCCCTCACCACAAGGAAGCTTGGCACCCGCAAGTTCAGCCCCATGGATTCCTCACTACGATCTACTACTATGAACCCCACCTTCACTATTATGTACTGGTATGGATGGTCCTTTGGTCTTGTTCCAGGTTTGCTTCATGCACGACGTCTTCAACTACACATACTGGCTTACTAAGATGCGGTCCTATTCAAAACCCGGTAGGCACTATGGAGTATGAGAATGGCTGGCTGAGTATGTTCAAGCCATTCGGCAGTCTGACATGGGGTCCCAGCTGTGCTTTGTTTTAGATCGATGGTATGCACGGCGCGTATGATACAGCAGCGTTGACAAAACCGGTGTATTGTGGTAGCGCCTGGCACGGACATCCCGAGGGGCTGGGGCAGGCGTGAAGGTTGCATTAGTGGCCTCCACACTGTAGCGAGAGAATAACATCCACAGGCTGCGCCTACCAACAACAAGGCAGTGTGACATGTACAATCGCCACTCTAGCTGCAGTCCATAGGCACTACAGATGCCAGTCATGCAACCAAAGGAAGACTACAGTATGACAACCTCTCTGGCACAAAAACCAAACATAGCGGCATGAGGTCGCTCTCTCCGCACATCATCTCGCCAGCATATGGGGTTAACCAGATTAAGGATTTTTGTCCCAAGGAATCATGAGATGGAGTCTCGCCGACCCGAAGGACCGCACAGGGTCATGGGCAGAGCCACTGAGGGTTGTAAGCGATCAGTCTACAGCAAAGCAATGCAGTAGGTAGTGCACAAACATACATGTGCCAGTCTGCAGAGGCTGCAGCGTTTCTTGCGACCAGCTTTGGGGAATCAAAGATAGGCTCAACGCCATGCATGTTCTTGAGGGTCAAACTATTCGCCAAGTCACTTATCTGCTTCGCATACAGGCAATGTCAATCTCTCAACCCTTACCATGTGTATTTATGGTTCTGGCACGGGCAACTCCCTGCTCTGTTTGAGGATTATAAATTGCAGTCTTTGAGCACTTTGTTGCTCCTTCGACAAGTGCTGACTTGGGGCTCGGATGAACTCATCGTAAGCAAGTCACGTGGGAAACGGAGCGCCTGAAGTTTGATGCCAGTGGAAAGTGGGGATCAGGTTTTCACATGTCATTGGATCGAAATAACACTTGGTTGCCCTAATCCCCACTCTGCTCTAGACTTGACTAGATTGGCCGTTAGGTGTTAAAAATCTCGCGCTGGAAATATGACTTGGGCTCGAGGATCCACAAATGGGCCCATATGTGGCTCGGGCAGTTCGCTGTCATCGGTTTTTCTGTTTTGGTAGTAAGGGGAATTTCAGCTGCGCAAGCAAGTGTCAGACTTTCTGTGTTGTTTGGCTTGAGTGATTGTCCGTTCAATTGTCGCTCTAGACGATCGACTCAGAAAGTGTATACGGAGTACTGCAAAGCAAGAGACCAATCAAGCTCACACGGCGTTGTAACTCCAGTATGCAGTGACTGCAAATAAAATAGGCATTCAATGTACCACACAATCTAGAAATCAGTAATAAACACCGGCCGCTATGCAAAATACCCGCTAAACCATTCTATGACTTTCCCACATGCCCTGCAATGCTCTCAAACTTCAATCTCAAAGCCCGTGGGTACAGCGGTCCCGCAGGTGTCATCCTTCCATCCCATGTTTCATCTACCTTCCACCTAATATCTCTCAACAATTGCACCAGCGTAATTCTTAGCTGCTGCATGGCGAACTTCTGACCCAAACAAGCTCTCCTTCCGCCGTGGAAGCTGATAAATGCACTCTTGGAATTGGCACGGCGGTACAGTTTGTTAATCTCCTCGTTCGTAGCACCCCACCGCTCAGGCTTGAAGTCCTCAGCATCGGCGCCCCAAAACTCTGTGTCGCGATTTGTAGAGTAAGCATTGTATCCCATGTACACGCCTGCGGGGATAGAGACGGCGTTTCCGAGGACGACGGGGGTTGTGGTGCAGCGGTTGATAAGCTGAGAGATGGGTGGAAACATGCGCAGGGACTCGTACAAAACCGATGTAAGGAGCGGCAGGTCGTGGATGTCGGTGTAGGAAGGCTCGTAGTCCGCAGGTGCGTTGCTGGGGTACACGGAAGAGACTTCTTTACGGACAGCTTCTTGGACGTGAGTGTGTGTGCCGAGTAGGTACATAAGCGACATGAGGGCTAGCTGCGGGTTTTCGTGCCCGGCGAGAAAGGTGCTGACTAGGTTGTCATCGAGATCTTTGTCGCTGAGGATTCCTTCGCGGTGAGAACCGAGGAGTCTGCAAGCAACGTTTCTGCTATCGTTTTCGTTGCAGACATGATGTGTGTGGCCCTTGACTATGGCGCTGCGGAGCGTGTTGCGGAATTGCCTGCTAATCGCACGACCCAGCTTCCGCATCTTCAAAGGCAGATGGTCGAGGAAAGGGAAGTTCAAGAAGATTGGGTGAAAGATGATGGGCTTGATCTTCGTTTGCAGCGTGTGTAGCGGAGCACTTGCTTGCTGTAGGGTATCGAAGGTGGAGCCATATAGGACTTCTGAGAGGTTGGCAAGCGCATAGCGGTGGAGCAGAGAATAGACTGGAACTCCGTTGGCTCCGCTATTCTTTGAATCGCCCAGGAACATGTTACTAAGAATCCTCGAGTTCTTCCAGATTTGCTCAGAGTCCTGATCTGCTTGGAGGGCGGGTTTGATGACACGCTGGTAGAGCGTCCATTTCTCGCCATGAGCGCTGATGATGTTCTCGCCAGTGTACTCTGCAAGTACGCTATGCGGGATCTTGACCTGGTTCCCAGACTTTGCATATGTGTCTTCTTGCTTGAAAATCTCGGCTATGTAGGCAGGCTTCGTGACCAGAATATTCCACTGTCCACCAAAGAACAGTTTCACTGCGCCGTGTTGAGCCAGAGGCACCTTCAGGTATTGCCGATATAGCTCAGCCTGATCGACATCTTTGAATAGAGGCAAAAGACCATAGTAGAAAGGAATGGTTGGAATATTCTTGGGAAAATGTTTTGGTGGTGTGAAAAGATACACAAAAAATGTAACCACACCAAAGATGGTAGCAAAGGCTGCTATGAACACCAAAGATAGATAGGAAACCATGTTGCTGAGATGGTGCTTTCAAAACTGCAATGGTTTTTTACTACTGCTTTGACAAAGCATATATGAAGCCTGTAAACACTGCCAGCGATATTCCAGCCCTACATCGGGGCGGTGCTCCCAAGCGAAGGCGGCGGCTGAAGGCTGAGGCGGGAAGCGTAGACGCACAGACTCTGTACTGATGTCTCTAAGCCCCATGCACCTACAATTAGGCGATAGACAGTTTTCGGTGGCATCTTTTTAACCCAAGGCGCGATGCTGGCCAGACTTGTCCAATGGTTCGTGGTGTAACTAACCAGGGTAGAGAAATCCCCGCTCAGGCATGCTGCCAAGAATGCGCCAGCGTTTCTGTGGACCGGAGGATCTCGAGAGCTCTGCCACTACCGCTCAGCTCAAAGCATTGCAGCGTAGCAATCAGCTGGATCCTACGGTAGGGTTGGTGCCGCAACCAGACGGCTCGCCCTGCCCAACCGTTTCGCTTCCACCGCCCCTGTTAGCATGGCGATGCATGCCAAGTTGTGCATCTCATAGGCACCGTAGGAGCAGAACAGCGGGGGCCATCCCACGCACTGCCTCCCGATACGTCCATCACAGCGGTGAATACCATGAGCTGAGTTGTGGTAGCGAGATTAGAAGCTACCGTAATTAGCGTACTAGTCAGTGTATGGAGCGCGCGATCTATGGCTTGCTAGATGCCATGCGCAGCAGCGCGGGCCGCTTGCGCTCTGACAATGTGGAGCAACGCTTTTTGCAATGGACGGAACATATGCATAGTGTTTTGTTGATATATTAGAAGCCGACATGTTGATGGCAGGGCAATCAAGCATCCAACTCTCACATCAGTTTTAGCCTCACAGGCCTTCAGCATCTTCTTGGTCTCTTATTTCTTTTGTTTGGTCTCAGCATCACCACTTCAGCGGATATCCCTAACTCGTTTCTTTCATAATTCACAATGGCTCCCCTCAACAAGTCCATCAACACATACCACTGCATCCAAGGGATGTACTGGAGGAATGCCTCTGGTGAACTCCTAGCCATAGAGGGAAGCAACTCAAAATCGCTTCCAGAGATCTGGACACAGCTGAAAGACATTGTATGCTGCACAGAGGCATCATGGACTCAGCTTCAGCTACCCTCTGGAAAATCCATCAAGTCTCTCCAAATCGATGCCGCCATCCCGGCCCTTCTCAACATTCGCTCAAACTTCCCACCTTCCTATCAACAGGAAGAGCTCACTACACAAGTTTCTGAAATCCAGCATGAGAACGAACTTTTCCTCGGTATTCTTACATCTAGGCCGAGGTCTGTCAAAGCCGACGGATTCTCAGTATGGGCAGAGCGCTTTGTCCTCCTGGAGACTGAATTCCAGCCGTTTGCCGACATTTCGTCATCCACTACACCATGGGCTGTAAAGCACCGCGAGACCTGTACCGTTATTGCTGAGATATTCGAAAGGAGACTCAAGAATGTCTCCAAGGACGACCAGTGGCACCTCGGCGGTAAAGAGATTTTTCTGAACCGCGTCTACGGCTATGTCGATAAGAACCTGCCGATCCAGCTGGCGTTGCCTGCGTTTCCCTGCAAGTCGCCTAATCCAAACAAGGTCGGCGGCATTATGCCAGATCTTGCTGAGCATATTGCGATGGATACGCTCCGCGACTTTGTGAAAGAAGTCAACAGCGTATATGAGCCTGGCGCGACCATGTGGGTTATCAATGATGGCCACGTCTTTTCGGATTGCAGTAAGTCTTGTGCTCGACGTTTACTCATGATGAAAACTAACATCAACAGTCGGTGTCGATGATGAGATGATTGACACTTACGATGCCTGTATGGCAGCAATCTACAAGGAGCGATACCCAGAGGATGGCCCTGTTCCAGCCATCAAATTCAAAGGCTTGAAGAATATCTTCGCAGCAGACTCAGAAGGCTTCCAAGGCCTACAGAAGCTGCTCCTAACCTCCCACCAGATGCCCCACCCTGTCAAAACCAAGCTTACTGGCGAAGCTGAGCTTTGTCGAAAGCTGATGCTCGGCATCGGTGGGCCCGACCGTGCATACATCCGCCAGTTGATTGAGCAGCAAGAACCCGACGCTCTTGGCCTGTACCGAGGTCAAACACGCTTCATGCTTGAGGACTTGGCTGATATCCCGTCCGTCAAGTCTATGAGCGGCAAGCAGAAGAAGAAGACGGCCGCTCTTGTCGCCGAGGAGATGATGTCTCGAAACCAAGCATACTCCAACCTCACGGAGCTTCTCCTTCCAAACTACGTCCGTCTCTCGATCCACGCACACAACAACGCGGGTCCTAAGTTTGCGATTAGGCTGTTGCCAGCAGACAAAGTCCGTGCGATTGACTCCCTCGAGACTTGTCTCGAACCCAACCCGACCTACGAATACCAACTCCCTACTCCCTGGCACAACTGCATGATCAAAGTCGAGGGCGATGAGTTTCTGTATCTGGCCAAGGCCCAGGTCGCTAGAAAAGCTCTTCAAAGCCCAGATTTTGAGGGTACGTGGGTGGATGGACCAGATGGATCATACTTCAGCCTGAAGCGCAAGTCCGCTGCAACAGCCCGCGTCACTGCTCCTCCCAAGCTGGTCATCCCCAGCACCATTCCCATGGAAAAAGTCAGCGTCTTCAACCAGAAAAAGAAGAGCACCATTGTTCTCGTCACACCAATCAACGAGAAGAAGAGGCCAATCATCATTTGCTCGCCTGTTGTTGGCAAGAACAGCCCTATTGTCGTCACTTCCTCTGCCGACGACGGACAACGACCCATCGTTGTTTGCTCGCCCATTACTCGCAGGCAAGCCATGTTTTCCCCCATCGCCGACAGGGTGCGGTCGCCCATTGGCTCTCCTATCGTACGCACAAAGACATCAGTCATCGCGTGCGACCCCACAACAGAGAAAGGTGCTGCGGCCGTTGTCTCACCGATCGAGACCGGTACGCTCAAGCGCCAGGACACACACTTTGTTCAGCCCGGAGAGAAGAACAGGCTGCGCAAGCTTATGCCAGTCATCTCCATGCTTCGCTCCATCCGCTCGCAATCGTAGTTTGTGGGCTTGCGTCGACGCGTTTTGTCATTTTCACATGGTTATCTTCTACAAGTGTATTAGTCTAGTAATGTCGCTATCAAGGAACTGCACAACTTGTTCGTATATTTCACTGAAAAAAGTTGTATTCGGTGTTTGGCGCAAGGACAGGCTTCGATATTCTACCAAGGCTGACCAGAATATTACTCTCCCTTAGTAAAATCAATATCTACGTTTTCCTCGATTACAGGCACTCGTTCCTCTTACCCAGTGTATCATTCGTGTATTTTCCAAGAAAAGCGAAGAGCGGCAATAAAAGATGTCACTGGGCGGTCGGTCGTCTTGCTAAGCTTTGCCCACCTTAATATATTGTATGCACGCGCCTCGCCTATTATATTACATGCCTTCGTTTATGCAAAAACCTGCGCATTTCAGCTCAAAACTAGCGTCTTATACGTGCAAAATATATGAAAATGCTCTGCGTGCCTAGGACTTTATTGCCGTACCGGTCACGACTGAGGACGAGCTGGACGCCTTGCCTCCATGCTCTTCAGCGTGTGTTGCAACTGGTAGGATGTAGAATTTGCCAAGAATTCTCTGTTTGCTCGATATTGGGCTGACGAACGCCCTGAACTCGGAAAATGTTTAAGAGGTGAAGGCGAAGCTGGAACATGTAAACGTCATTTCCTAGGAGGCGGAAGGAGCAGACCAAACACCTCTTTTCTTGACTTGCACTCCAAATCCACTTTATCACCATGAGCTTCCTGCAGGCCTCAAAGATGCTTGCTTATCTTGTCGCGCTTCAAGCCGCCAGATTAGTAGCAGGTATGTGGTACTCTTCGCCGTGTAACGAAAACGTATACTGACTCAAAGCAGCGTCGCCCGCCACAGTACCACGCATATACGGCGTTGTCCTCTTCCGCATGTTTGACATGCTTGACGTATATGGCCCATCCGAAGTGCTCCAGTTCATCGGCGGATCGTACAAAACAGATATCGTCTACATTGCCGAAACGTTAGATCCTATTACCACACGTCCAGCCGCGGCAAACATGAATCCTCTGAATTCGTCGGTATACCCTTCGCTCACACCAACGCACACGTTCGACACAGCGCCCGAACTCGATGTTCTGATTATTCCCGGCGGACCAGGTTGGCGTAATCCTACCACCTTGAATGCCACCATGGAGTACATCCGCAAGACGACGCCAAAGGTCCAGCAGGTCCTGACCATCTGCACGGGTTCTGCCCTAGCCGCCCGCTCTGGCATCTTGAACGGCAAAAAGGCGACTTCAAACAAATCATCGTGGCTTACTACGGTACAAAACAATCCAAACACGACTTGGGTGCCGCATGCGCGATGGGTCGAAGACTATTCGAGTTTTCCACCCATCTGGAGTTCGTCGGGCGTCACAGCTGGTATCGATATGATGTTGCATTGGGTAGAGAAGACTTACAATGCTGAGAATGCGACTACTATTGCTCGGTTTATTGAGCACGTGAGAATTACGGATCCGAGTGTTGATCCGTTTGCGAGGAATGATACGATTGCTGGGTAGATGTGCATCTGCTTGGATGGGTTTGACAGTATACCTAATGAAAGAATCGACTATTTGTGAGGTCTAAAGCCTCTATTTGTAAGCTGACTGGTGAGCCCATGCGTGCAATTTACGTACACGTCCTCCCCTGTTGTATGCATCTCGCTTGCTGCTCTAAGCTGCGCATCTGTACGGTTAGATCCTGGGTAGAAAGCCCTCCTTTGGTGTGTCCGCAATATGCAGTTCATCTATCGCACGTGCGGGCGTGTCCCAGCACATGGAACATATGCGGGCCGCTCCTCCTCGCCACCTCCCTTGCTCGTACCACGGACCCATCAGACCCACCAGATGTACAAATTAGGAAAACCAGTAAATTTCTTCGAGTCGTCCGAGGTATCTATACTAGGAACAATCCCCCGGAGGCGTGAAATCTGCTTACTCATAAACCTTCTCGTTCGTAAGGAAAATTAGACCGTATTGAGCATGGTGCGCCTGCAAGCCGAATATACTTGCAGGACCCAATACGGAGGAAGTACGAACATGTTGTTATGATCAGTAGACAGTCAGCTCATGCTGTTGTGCAGGACGGAACGACGAGCTCCAAAAAGGTAACCAGGCGCCTGTGTAAGTCTGGGATCACCTTGTAATTTCGTAGGATTGCGGAATTTCTTTCCCCACTGCAGAAACCGGGTACATGAGTAGTATGGTTCGTTTTTCGCTTCCACCGCTATTTCTAGGTACTAAAGGTTCCTCTTCCTCTCGAACTAGCTTGTCTCCTATTTCAACCTCTAGAATCTATTTACAACAACGCGAGAAATTGACAAGGTCGAGTGTTACTGCACCCAATGGCCTCGTGTGTTACTGTGTATATATCCCTGCGCTTTCCCTAGAACTCGCCAATCCTCCTCCCCGTTCGCGCCTGTGCGATTCAGACGCAAACTTGCTCAAGAACAGACAAGGGACTGAAGAAACTTGCTCAAGTATAAGTTTGACACAGACCCCGCACGTTTGGTGCATCTCCCACTACAACTTGTTCGACGTCTTGTTCACAACTCTGCTCCATTGCTACTTCTCAGCAATCAAATACTTCCGAGTCAACACGCTTCCTGTTTCGATTCGAAAAGAGCAATGATGAGAGTCGACCATTTGAAGGGCGCACCCCAGGACACCATGGCTTCTGGCGATATGCACAGCATGGGCGATATGGGCATGGGCAACGGATGCAAGATCAGCGTAAGGAACCTTCTTCTATCTCTCTCTTCTCTCCAGTCGCAAACATGCAGTCAAAGAGCTGACCTCGAGGACGTAATAGATGTTGTGGAACTGGAACGTGCTCGACGCCTGTTTCATCTCCGAGTCGTGGCACATTAAATCCAAGGGCATGTTCGCCGGGTCGTGTATCGGCGTCATTCTGCTGGTCGTTTTCCTAGAATTCTTGCGTCGCGCAGCCAAGGAGTACGACCGGTTTATCGTCACGCAGTACAACAAGACGCTTTCGCCAACTACGACTACTGTTTCTTCCTCGGGCTCTTCTTCGGATGCCATCGCGGCTGACACAAACAAGGGCCCGGCGGCTGGAGCAGCAGCGCTTCCGGCCAGGGTTGGCGCGGCGAAGAAGTTCAGGCCGACTTTAGTTCAACAAGCGCTCCGCGCACTGTTACACACGTGCGCGTTTGCAGTGGCATACTTTGTCATGCTGTTGGCCATGTACTACAACGGCTACTTCATCATTTGCATTTTCATCGGGGCGTACATCGGATACTTCATCTTTGGGTGGGAGAGCTTCAACGTCAGCCAGGGCGGCGAGGATCGCATGCAGGAGAATGCCACCGTGTGCTGCGGATAGCATGGATGTCAGAGAGAGTCTGAACACTGAATGGTAATGACAACATCGGGGTCGAGCATGACTTGGTGAAGGCTCATATATATCATGGTACACTGCACTGATACACAAGAAGTATAATGAAATCATTTGCATTTGTATTACCACCCCCATCAGCTTGATGCTCTGGTAGCCATACTGCATTAACTACTACATCTTCCGCACACACTTCTTATGGTACATCTGTTGTCGGCGTCTTCGTCATCTTCGTCATCACCTCGTCAACTCATCTATGAGAAGGTCAGCAACCGTGCCTCCAGTGAAAGCATCAACGAATGCTACTTACCGAATCCTGTCTTGTGCCTATACACTGGACCATATAACCAGCTGTTTATTTGCCCTGAAGCAGTGTTAGCTTTGAACAAGCTGGGATTAAAACCAAGGGAAACGTACTGGGCAGCCGTCGCAGTTGCAGGTGGAGCCGCAGTTGCAGGCACCGGAAGCACAGCCGCAGTTACCCTTCATGATGATGGTAGTGTGATGGGTTGGATTGTTGAGTTGGCTTGGAGTGGTTTGAAAAGCGTGATAGTGTTGGGTCTTGGTTTGGAGTTGCTTGTGTGATGGAGGAGAGACGGAAGAGAGTGGAAGCAGAATCTTATATACCCAAGGTATGCGCGACTTGTGCGGACCTGCCTCGACGACCGAGGGTCTCCGATCGATGGAACCATAACGGCCCGCTTACAGACCCTGAATCGGCTGACGCGGGCCCTCCCACTGATTGGCCTTTCCCCTGCGGTCCCCAGACGAACAGCGGCACACAGTAGTCCTCTTTCATGTCTCTGGCGGGTGATTGGCCTGCGCGCTTTGTGCGGTCCCACGGGCTGTGGTTGGTGTGGGGTTGAGGCACTTGTGCGGACTTCTAGCCCCTCACGTGCCCGGCGCCACCCGTCTCAACATGGAGAAGAGCAGAGGTGCGCGCTTTGTGCGGGATCAGGGCCAAGAGTCCAGCCACTCCTCCGTCTTGGTGTCTGCCTTGCTTCTCGCAGAAAGCGTGGGAATCTTCTTCCTGCCTGCAGCCAAGACTGCAAAGTCTCCACCCTGGACGCTCGAGAACCGTTCCCAAGAAACTGAACTGAGTGTCTGCTGCGGATAATTGTTTCCTGCCGGATAATGACAAAGACCATTATGTGATAAGGCCATGGGATGTTTGCCACTTCGTTGGGATGCTCGATCGGGCCTACCGGCCACGTGACCTGGGATGAACGGTCAAAAAATAAAAAAACATACGACAGCGGGGATTC
>JAODYC010000075.1:61398-74381 GCA_026262405.1 Curvularia hawaiiensis
CACCACCACCAACACCACCTCCTCGCCAGCTTGTCCCCACCGCGCCCTCGCGCATCCCACCCACAACAACCGCCACCATGCCACCAGCGGGAAGCGGCAGCTCTAGAAAAATCTCCTTCAACGTGTCGGAGCAGTACGATATCCAGGATGTCGTTGGAGAGGGCGCATACGGAGTCGTCTGGTAAGTATCGTCAGTCAATGGCTCTCCTGCTCCCACTAACCGCGGACAACAGCTCTGCGCTGCACAAGCCCTCGGGCCAAAAGGTCGCCATCAAGAAGATCACGCCCTTTGACCACTCCATGTTCTGCTTGAGAACACTACGAGAGATGAAGCTGCTGCGGTACTTCAACCACGAGAACATCATCTCCATCCTCGACATCCAGAAGCCCCGAAACTACGAGACCTTCACCGAGGTCTACCTGATTCAGGTGCGCAATCTACTTGGTTGCATTCTCATGTTCTTCCTCTAACATGCTGCCCAGGAACTCATGGAGACCGACATGCACCGTGTCATTCGCACACAGGAGCTGTCAGACGACCACTGCCAGTACTTCATCTACCAGACACTGCGCGCGCTCAAGGCTATGCACTCTGCAAATGTCCTTCACCGTGATCTCAAGCCCTCCAACTTGCTCCTCAACGCAAACTGCGACCTCAAAGTATGCGATTTTGGTCTGGCTCGATCCGCCGCTTCCACCGAAGACAACTCTGGTTTCATGACCGAATACGTTGCCACACGTTGGTACCGTGCGCCGGAAATTATGCTTACCTTCAAGGAGTACACAAAAGCTATCGACGTATGGAGTGTAGGATGCATCCTGGCTGAAATGCTGAGCGGAAAACCACTTTTCCCAGGAAAGGACTGTACGTTGTGTAGAAGGTTTCAACCTCAGGGGCGACAATACTAACTTTTACCAGACCACCACCAGCTCACACTGATTCTCGACGTCCTCGGCACACCCACCATGGAGGACTACTACGGCATCAAGTCCCGCCGAGCTCGCGAATACATTCGATCTCTGCCCTTCAAGAAGAAGATCCCGTGGAAGGCCATGTTCCCCAAGACAAACGATTTGGCGCTTGACCTGCTCGAGCGATTACTGGCCTTCAACCCAGTCAAGCGCATCACGGTTGAGGAAGCGCTCAAGCACCCATACCTTGAGCCGTACCACGACCCAGATGACGAGCCAGGTGCCGACCCAATCCCCGAGGAGTTCTTCGACTTTGACAAGAACAAGGACAACCTCACCAAGGAGCAGCTGAAGCGTCAGTAGCACAAGTCCTGTTGTATCAAACATAAGCTAACAGCGAGCAGTTCTCATCTACCAGGAGATTATGCGATAAACCTTGACGTTTCCGATTCTTCCGCGAGATTAATACAAGATACCACGATCGCGTCGAATTCCGCAACTTGCCTGCAGCTAGCTGGTCTGAGCGCATTTACCATGTGAGAAATGACATACCATGTTCCCATCCTTTGGATTTCTGGCAGAAGAGACACATTAGCAATGACAGCACTAAGGCGTGCGGATATGAGCTTGAGCTTGAATGTTTACTATAAAGATTTTTGTACCATCGCAATATAAGATGGCAGCCACCGCAGAAATGCATGCTTCTCCGCGACTTGACCAATTGTTTTGGTGCTTCATGTGATGGTGCATGAGACGGTCTAATATTAAGCTGGGTATCAGTATGTTTGTTGCCGTGGTCTTTGAACGTCTCCAAATGCCTGTGGCTGTCGTGTTTTTTTTACAAGAGTAGTGATACTCGTCCTCGCTATGCAAACAGAACATCCATACACATAATCTTACATGTCGCCGTATCTTGTGCAATCCACGGTCTTTCTTTGACTTTCTTGTTCATCCAGCCCAGCCCTAGAAATCACACCTTCCATCCTTCCAACCCGTCCTCCACCTCTCCTCCCACCTCTTACAATCAAACTTCTCTTTGCCCAACTTCTCGTTGACCGCATTATGCGCCTCACACATCCACTCGCCAAACTCGGTGCGACTGCTCACCCGCGGTGTGTTCTGCTGCATCCACTTTTGGAAGTCCTCGGCGCACACCCAGCACGGATAGAGCTTCCCAAACGTAGACAGAAACGACTTGGTTTCGGACTGTAGCTGTGGCGAAGGGTTAGGCGGGTACGTAGCAGTTATCGAGTGTAAGAGCGTCCACGAGGAGCGTCCGAGGGCTTCGACGTCGGGAGGGCAGTCGGCGGGGAGGGTAGGCGTGGTTGGCGTGGCGGCGGTGCGTTTCTTTGACACTTTGCCGGACATGGCGAAGAGGGAGGTTAGGTCGTTGCAGGTGCGGCATCTATGGGCTGGGGAGTTAGTATGTGCTATTTCATCTTTTTTGTTTTTTCTTCGCACGCGCGCGCGCGCAAAACAGAGGAGGGGATGTGTATTGCAATACATGTTCTGTCCCATGGGGAGACTCACGGCTTGCCATCTGGACCCAGGATGATGCCATTCGGCAGCTTCTTGTACCCAGGCCTTCCCTCTATGTCTTGCGCCTCGCTGGTATCTGGCTTTTCCTGCGCCATTGTGCGTTTGCCTCCGCTACTTTTTCCTGAGTGTTCACAACAGTGAGGGCAGAATGCTGTGGTGTTGCATCGGATGATTTCTAAGCCTTTCCATCAACGGAGTTCTCGGAGTTAAGGCGTACCTAGCGGCGTGCATCGTTCCTTCGAACTCTTGCAGAATCGCTCCCACTTCGTAGTGACGTATGTGACGCAACTCGGGCTGTCTGACTATCTGTTTGTTTGGAAATCGCACTCGAGTAGTTCAGTACGTCCCCTTAATTTCCGCTGTCCTCTCTATTTACCATGGACATTCCGGTAGCTGCCAATGTGTTAGGAACCATGGGTGCTGTAGGTGGAGCGAATTGATGGCACGACGGACGTACTAATTAGAGTAGGTCTGCTGGTCTATTCAGGTGAGTTTGGGTGTATAACTAGATCTCATGCAATCTACAGCAATCACACTGAACATGCATCAGTTGATTCCTCAAATCATCGTCAACTACAGACGGCATAATGCAGTTGGACTGCAGCCAACAATGATGATGCTGTGGGCTTGGGCTGGTGTCCCCCTAGGCGTATACAACATTTCCGAAGACTTCAATATCGCTTTGCGCATTCAGCCTCAAATCCTCACCACCTTGAGCCTGGTCACATGGATCCAGTGCTACTATTACGAAAAGGTGACTCGAAGCATTGACAAAGCGACACGGTGAAGGCGAAACTGACATCCTGCAGAATTGGTCTGTCTTTCGTTCGCTCGCCGTGGTCACTCCAATAGCCTGCCTCATGGGTGCCGTGCAAACGGGCCTGATCTTTGCAATACGTCATGCTAAGAGCGAGCGTCTACACTGGCCGAGTATTCTCATGGCGGTTGCGTCAGCTGCCCTGCTTGCTGCTGGCGTGCTCAGACATTACATTGATGTCTACCTCTTCCGCACTGTCCGAGGAATCTCCTTTATCTTCGTAGGTATCGATGCCCTCGGCGACGTGTTCTCCTTGGTATCGGTTGTGTTCCAGCCCACTCTTGATATCTTGGGAATGGTGATTTATGGCACTGAATTGATCCTTTGGATTGGCATCTTCGTTTGTGGAGCTTACTATAACCTTGTACCTTGGATCCTATCAAAAGCAGATGACAGGAAGCGCCAACAGGCCCCATGCAAAGATAACGCCCACCCTCCCGCACATCTCAGTAAGCATGAACACGAGCCTGTAGTGGCATCGGGGATCTCCTTTCACAACCTACCCTCTAGCACTTCAGTCTTCAGGACGCCGTCGGGGGATATGCAAGTCATGCAGCAGCGCGCGGTGTAAGTGCGACACATGGGGCAGAAACCAGCCATGTGCCACGAAGAGCGGCCTGATTTCACCTCATAATTTCTAGAGTTTGTTGCTGGGTGAGTGTGAGCGTTTGTTTGCCACGCGTTTAGCGGTGACTGCGTGTTGATCTCTGGCTCCTCCCACGGCAGGCGCACGCACCTCTCTCCTCCACACTTCTACCCCACAAACTGCGCTCGCATTGCCCACGACAGTGATCGCTGGTATAGCTTTTCAACACTGCGGCTTCATTTTGAACGCACAGTGTAGAAACTGAGCTTCAAAATCAGCATTGGTAGGTACTCATTCACTTATTACTGTTTTCCCCACCACGTCTGCTTTCACTTGCCCTTGACCAACCAGAGGGCGAGTATTTCTCTGCAATACTGATGAGGTAGGAAAGCACACGCAAATTCTGTAGTCAAGACCGAAGCAATTTCTACCATCATGACGCTCAAAAAGATCACTTCGCTGGACTGCCAGTCAGAGAGTCCGTCGACGCCTGCTCCGAGTGTGGCCAGCCAGTATCCCAGTAGCCCAGTCAGCGGTCCGATTGATCCTCCACCAGAGATGGACTTCGATGCTGTTGCTAGGATTCTTGCTCCGATGGCTGAGGCGCTTAACGAGGCCGCCTTGGAGGCTAGCTATCCTTCCCCTCCCTTCAACACACCTGCGGTTGGTTCTCCAGCGAACTCCATCATAAGCCGCTACCCCAAGCCTCGTGGTCGTGGCTACAGCCTCTTCAGCGATAAGTCCTCTCAGATGAGGTCCGACAATCGCAGTCTGCATCATCGCGAGGGTGATGTCGGATCAAACAACCACTCTCCCGAGGCTTCCATTGCCGAGAATGAGCGGGCCGAGATTGCGAGTATCTCTGAGGTGCTGAGCGATAGTTGTATCGATAAGAAGGGTTGTGGAAGCGCCGCCAGGTCTCGTTCTCCAATCAGTGTAACCAGTCGTATCGTGCCCGTCATGCTTGGATCTCCTGCTCCCAATCCACTTATCGAGGATTACTTGGCCTTCACCTCGGACGACTTGCCCACCAACTCGGTCGCTCCTTGTCTTCCTTCTACCCTCATGGAAACAGGTGCAGCCTCTATCAAGAACGCTGTCCACGGCAGCAGCGAGCATAATACCTTCAGTGAAGGTGTCACTGAGAAGACCAATTGGGCCGAGGAAGTCGAGGAGGCCGTCGAACGCGTTTGTCTGCGCCTTGAGCAGCTCGCAGATGACGAGTTCAAGTCGGATCCTAGCAAGAGCATCGAGGAGTACTATGTGGCTCGGCTTCAGCGTTTGCTTGGCAGCGATAAGCGCGTCGTTCCCATCCAAGTCCACAAAACCAAGACTGCGCACACCTAAGCTAGGCCTGCTCAACCGCATAAGCAGATTGTGTCTCTACACTAACGGAGTCTTCGCTGAGAAAATGATCGGGATTACCTCCCAATTTCTTCACGACACAGGAAACAGGGTTTGTTTTAATGGTTGAATGAGATTCATACGGACTATCATAGTGGATAACATCATCGGCGGTGTTCTATACCCACATCACTCAATTGGCGTTCTACGGTTTTACGGGGATCATGTGCGCGATAAGGTGCCTTGCTGGCTAGCAGACTCGGTCCAGCTAATGTAATGCTTGTTTTTAATGAATCTTTGCTGAGATGCAATGTGTGTCGGATACAACATGATGTCACAACATGACGAGCTCTACCTAACACACAGGCGGTTCTAAGCAAAGCGGTGGTACCATCCATTCCTCACACCAAGACCCTGCATAATCGCCACAACAGCCAGCGTCGCAGCAGTCGGCTTGTCGTTTGTCTTCCAGTACGCCACACCAGCAGCGGCCAGCAGTCCGGTCAAGATGCCAGCAATGCTCTTGTCGTAGATATCGTACACCCCAGTCATGGACCATTTATAGTTGAGGATACCTGGTTCGTGTTGATCAGAATGCAAACCATCTTGCCATTTGCGTTCTCTTAACGTTGAAAGCAGGGGCTATTAGAAAATACTTACTCATAATGAGAAAGAAGCCGCTGCCCTCATACCAGCCAATCTTGGAGGCACCACGGAGCATGAGCGGAAGCGTGTTCATGGTTGGGTGTTTGAATTGGTCGAGGCCTTTCATCTGCATTGAAAAGTATGGGTTAGAAAGAGAAAGAGACAAGATGAAGCAACTCCAGTATTCCAACTCATCGGCTTCTGTTTTCTGTGAAGATGTCTAGGGTGTGTTTACCGTATGGCCCAGGGCAAGGACGCCGTATGCGGCGCTAGTCGCTAGTAGCATTGGGTGCGATTGAGAGGTTGTAGATGCCATTGTTTGTGATACAGGTGGGCTACAGCAGTTTGGATAGGGACGGGTCTCGAACTACAGTGAGACTGGTTTGGCGGGCAGATGGAAGAAGAAGTTGTATGGAAGCGGAAGCAGAAGAGATGGGAGTTCTGCGATGGCAGTGATGTCGCGTCAGCGTGATGATGGAATGCCGAGGTAACCTAGCGTAGATTAGTATGGTTCCCCCACTTTTTCTGCTGGTTTGGGTGCACCAATAGTAATTCGTGAACTTGAGCAAGTAGAGATGCACGTATATATGAAGTTGATCCGGTTCTTTTTTTTTCAATGATGTTTTGTAGTAGATCTGCACAATCGCTGGACCCTAATGCTGTACAGAACCTATTGCGCGCCAGATTCTATCGCCTCATTCGTTTTACTCAACTCAGGATATTGTCTGTCACTGGAAGATATCCCTGACACGCTGCCATGAGCAGTGCCCTGTTCCCTACGTTTCTTGTATCCCTCTCACTACTTTTTATCCTGGGAATCCTTCCCCTGCTTTCTGGTACCCTCGTCAAGCTGGCCTTTGGCCGGCATGGCTGGCAGGATACCGTTCGCAATAGCATCGAGATCGGAAGGCATGCATGTGGCCGGCGAACTGTAAGGTCCGACGTTCTCCTTCTCCAAGTCCAAATCACCGGCTTTCTTCTCTGCCCAGCTCAGTGCGTTGTCGGCGGCGGTCTTGGCGGTCTGGATGACATCGGAGACGAGGGTTGAAGCTCGTGAGGCATCGTTGCTGATGTCGCTTGCATCGCGTGGGGTACTTTGCGAGTGCAAATCTTTGGGCGAGGCCGTGGTGGAAGCGTTGTTTCCCTCGTCTGAAGGCAAGGCCTAGCTGGTCAGATTATGCCCATGCTGTCAGTGGGTATTTACAACATACCTGCTCTGTGCCTGGTGAGCCGGTGGATGACGGCTGCATGATTTCCTGAGTTTTGGTGTTTCGGCAGCTCCCGGCGTTGCTGTTTTTGTTGTTTTTGTTGCGGGAGTCTCACTTGTTTGTTGGGTGTTTGCGAGGTGGTGACTGGCGCCTTCCCTCTCTGCTTCGCCCGTCGCAACGCACCTTAGTGTGCAACACAAACCGTAACCCTCTCATTTCAACCTTCACCTCTCCAGTGAGAAGCGGAGATCTTCTCTTCAACAAGCAGTACGAGCCTTAAGGACACTCTTGAAGTGGGGTTCAAGCCTGTGGCAGCATTCATACCGGCGCAATACACTTACTCTTGGCAGACATGACCACCATCAGGTCTTTGATCTGCTGTGACGACAAAGGAACTGGTTCTAGTTCATACGATTGAATGGTGAGTTTGTGTCGGCATGATGCTTCATTCACTGCAGATCATCAAGACAGACCCAGAGCAGTGCCCGAGTCAGTCACACAACACAAGGCAACCTACCTGATATTACATCCAAAGAGCTTACAAGGTTTCTATACATTAGCGGTCTGGGGCTCCACATGATCTCGATCGCCATATCAACCGCGTTTCTCCGGGGACTTCCCGCAACATGCAAGACACTTGTCATGGACTTGCCAGGTACCATGATTAAGGCGCCTAGTGCCGAAGCACTCTGATACCTTTTCGACTGATCAAAGTGTAGACTGAATGTTTCTAGATCTATAAACAGACAAGACAACAATCCCATCCATGTTTCGACAATCGACTATCCTATTCCGCAAACTCGTCATTGTCGGACACATGGAAACATTTGCTCTTATTCATCGGATCATCGTCGGTCTTGTGCAGGTTGCTACGTGACGCTACCTACTTAGTCGTCAGAGTCAGTCATCCACCGGCTATTCTCATGAGAATCCAAGGACCGTCAAGTCTGTCGAAGACGTAGCCACCAGCCCACCTCCTCATGTACTGAGGACACACTAGTAGTAGGTGTATACAAAAACCAAGCGTGTGCCCCGTGGTGCGCCACATGGCGGGAGGGTGCAAGCGCTGGACGCGCAGACCAAAATGCTGACCCAGCGCGAGCCTTGTTCGGATAAAGGTGGCACCCACCCAGTCGTGTGTATTCTGGCCTGGGCTATGCCCAAGCAGGTAACACGGAGGCTGGTCGCCAGTGTTCCAGCTAGATGCTGGGTGCACTCGGCGATAAGAAATGCCATCGTCGGTACGGAGTATATCACGTCCGTGACGTGACTGTACGAATGTCCATGTCAGGAAGATGCAGCAAAATAGCGCCGGAGTCGACGACCAATGCACATCGAAGCACTGGTTCACATCCCCAGGCGCCGTTGAACATGGTTCTCAGAACGCCCCACTTGTTTGACGGCTCTTACAGGCACAAGCCGGGACGGACCCTGTGATTAGATTTGGGCAGCGCTGTGATATGAGGTGCTGCTGCACAGAAGTCTGGCCCTGCCTATCAGACGGAACGCAATGCTTCGAGTGGAGTTCGCGTGGCTTGGAGGGTAATATGGAAATGCTGCGGTCCATGTCGGGGGGCGGGCGTGAATGATCAGGAGACGCAGTTTATGCAGGTCCAGTGCCGCTGTTCGGTGATGGCAGTCAATTGTTGGACCCTCTTTGCCAAGTCAGTAGCGTACGCCCTCCGATCTTCGTCGGCCGTCTTGCTCTTCTATTAGCCTGTTGCACACACGGGTGGTGGCCTCGAGTCGCTCGCTTGTGCTGCCATGTCCAGAGCTAAGCAGGAAATGACTTTGGCAGGCTCCGTGCTTTCTGCACTCTTCTCTGTAAGCAGGCTGTGGGCACACCCCCCTCGTCATGACCTTCGCTTCGCCTCTTCAGGAACTCGCCCGCAGCAGTGGGGGCAGACTCGACGACATGGTGCGCGTCCGCTTACCTCTCGGGAGCCTGGGGGTGATCCTCTGCCGCCGCTGTTATTGATTGTGGAGTGCTTCACGCCCCTTGTCATCCCCGCATTTACGCCGCTCATCTCGCGAGCCATGTCTTGCTCTTGTGTAGAGCTAAGGGGACGCGAGATTGGGTGTGGTTATAATCGCTGCTGGCCCGGCCGTCTCGGGTCGTCACACTGTTCTGCTGCGCGCCTTGTCTCAACCAGCTGTTTTCGCTCCTCTTCCTCATACTCGTATCCTGTACTCAGTCTCGATATCGTGGCTGCACGCCGCACTACTAGAGCGTAGGACCACCCCCGGCCTCTGTCTACACGTCCACCAATCATGGCCGGGATCACTCCTTCGCCAGAGGTCAGCCCCGTGTCCGCGGCCACCACTAATGGAGGCTTTCCCCGTGATGCATTCTGCCTCAATCTCTCCACTCTGCCAGACGCCAACAGCTTCGTGCTCAAATCTGCTCTGAGGTCTCCCCATCTCCTCGAGTCTCCGAATGGCTTGTTCTCAGGGACTGGTGGCTTAACCGGTACTATTAAGAAGCGGCCCCGCAACATGTCTCAATCGTCTGGTACGGACCGGGAAATGTCCAATGACAACACCCCGCCTGCACAAGCAAACGGTGTTCCTCCTACGAGCAACGGTACCAGTGGCACGAGTGCAGAAGCACGCCCAGCCAACAAGAAGCGACCGAGTACCGACACCATAGACTATCCGCGACGGCGCGCAACCATTGCGGTACAGCAACCTTTTCTCTTCTTTTCTCTTCGTCTAGTGTTCAACGAGTTCCCTCGCACAGCAACTGACATCAACTAGTGTGAGATATGCCGGTCACGGAAATCACGATGTGATGGAACAAGGCCAAAGTGCCGGCTTTGCACAGAGCTCAACGCAGAATGTATCTATCGGGAACCAGGAATCAAGCTCGACGCAGGCGACAAGCTGATCCTGGAACATTTGAACCGCATCGAAGGCCTTCTTCAGTCCGGCCTTACCAGCAGCTTCTCGCTCTCTTCGCACTCGCCTGCCGCCAGCAACTCAACCAGCGAAGATTTTCTCGCACGAAGCACCGGCAATATACCCCATCTCGGCATGGTCCAGCCGATCAACGGCATCGGAACATGGACTAACCATCCTTCAAATATTTCGACCATGCCAAAGACCCATAATACCGCTGCGCTAAATTTGCTGTCATCGCCAATGATCCGTGAGCTCGTGTCTCGCCAGTATGACGCTAAGATCCTTCTCCAGCTGGAGATGACCAGAGAATCGGTAAGCCTAGGATCCAGCCGGGGACTAGACCTATCCAACACAGGCACGTATGTCCAAGCATACTTTGAGAGAGTGAACGTCTTCTACGCCGTAGTCAACCCCTATACCTGGAGCAGCCACTATCAGACTGCCCTCAGCCACGGATTCCGCGATGGACCCGAGAGCTGCATCGTTCTCCTGGTGCTTGCTCTCGGCCATGCGGCAAGCACAGGGAGCATCACACAACAAAACCCGGAAAAAGACCCTCCGGGCTTGGCGTACTTTGCCGCAGCTTGGAGTCTGCTCCCTACCGTCATGACGAGGAACAACATGGTTGCCGCACAATGTCAGATCCTGGCCGCAGCATACTTGGTTTATCTCGTGCGCCCAGTCGAGGCCTGGAACGTCTTGTCGGGTGCGAGTATGAAACTTCAGCTCTTGTTGAGCGCGCCTGGTCGCGTGTCTCCAGCCGAAGAAGAGCTGGGTAAGAGGGTATATTGGAATGCAGTTATGATCGAGAGCGATCTCTTAGCAGAGCTTGATCTTCCCCACTCTGGTATAGCACAGTTCGAAGAAGGCTTCTCTCTGCCAACCGGCTTTGAGGACTTGGGAACGGAAACTGTCGGTCGGGACGAGCTGTGGTATTTCCTCGCTGAGATCGCTCTACGAAGACTGCTCAACCGCGTGAGCTCCATGCTCTACATCCGAACGACGCCGTACTCGAAAGGCCCAGCCGCTACCTCGATTGCTCAACTAGACCCGCTAGTCGTGGAACTAGATTACCAACTGAACCAGTGGTATGCTGGGTTACCACCCGCCATGCAATTTCCGCTCGACCGAGTGCCATTACAAAACCCCGTGCAGACCGTCTTGAGACTGCGATATTTTGCATGCCGCACCATCATCTTCAGACCCTACGTTCTCCTTGTACTGCAAGATGAGGCACTTGCAATGGACTCGAGTGTGCAGGACAATTGCCATAAGTGCCTAGAGGCTTGCGTTCGCCAACTGGAATACATCACTGCGCACCACGCCGGACATCTTCCCTACTTGTTTCAAGGTGCTCTCTCGTGAGTTTACCATTCAAACCACTTCTGCACATGCTAACCAGACTACAGTATCATCTCACAAACACTGCTCATTATGGGAGCGACCATGACACCTTCACTCTCACAGCTTCTTCCACCACCCGCGACTATGGACGACATTATAAACAACGTTGTTCTGGAAATGGAAAGATATGCTCATCTCGCGCCCAGTCTTCGACTGTCTGCAGAGATTATTCGCGAAGCCGAAGGAAAGCGACAGATGTGGCTACGAACAGCAGGACTCAAATTTGAGGTTTGAAGGTCTCCAACCGTGACAGTGCAACACCATGCAAGGCACAATTTGGCACTTTGTGACTGCCGACCAGGGCGGCTCCTATAGGACTGGGTGTGATCCCCACTGCCGGTTTCACTGTAAGATTTGCCTGCCGCTTTCGGCGGGCTCCGTGGCTACATGCATTCGGTATAAGTCATCACCACACACACACGACACTGACTATCATATACGCGACATAAGCGGGGTAGTCTGATCAACCCAATTCTGAGGCCAAGCACAGACCTGCATAACCCACGCGCTGTATTGGTTCTCATTCCATACAGATGTCGACTTGGCTTCGAGCCTATAGCATCCTGCGCTCTGCCTTTCGTAGTTGGCACGTTGGTGGACCCAGTCGTCGCGCGACATCCGGAGGCGATTTCACCAAGGTGGGGCCGAAATCGCAAACCGGCCGCAGACCAGAGGACAGTAACGCAAGGAAAACAATGCATGTTCCGGAAGAGCAGCATCCGAATAGAGAAGGTCTACCCAATTACCTTTATATTCCCATGCCAAAGAAAGGCCGGAGAATCGGCGACGGAGTCACCGTGATGAAGGGACGTTATGTGGAGATAATGATGCGCCCCATACAAGTCCGCATTCGGTACGGAACGGGTGGCTGGAGCCGCTGCTACTACCACTGCCACTCCAGCGGGTAGGAAAGATTAGGTCATACACTGTACTGCTACACACATGACTTTGCCCAATAACAAACAAGTATCATGACAATGCTCTCTTCCTGGCCCAGCTGTATCATGTCATGATCGTGACGTCCCTTTGTACCTAGCTCCGCTCTCATGCATAATACCCTAACCAGGAAACACATACGTAGCGTACACGCGCCCACACGTCGCGATTCTTAATGCCCACACAAATGTACATTCAAGCGCACAAAAATGTCACTAACGCAAGTCCCCCGCACAAGTGCAATCTATATCATGCAGCAGGCGGCCAGGGTATAGAGCAACCCCTGTCCAACCACCAGTATCGTGAGCTTGAACGACATTTAACCGCCCGCCTACATTTCGGGCCTTCTGGAAACGGAGTAGAAAGTTCTTTGAAACCTTCGAGAAACCGGATCCCAAGATGCCATCAGACAGGGATCCTGAAATGGTGTGTTGGACAATGTCCGCGTGGTAGGTGATGAGGGGCTGTTGTCAGCCCTTCGTCTCACATATTACTACGCCTATTATAGGCCCAAATGTCTTGACCTCGCAGGCATGTGGCTTAGCCACGCAACCGCTGCGTAGTCCTCACCGATGGAGGGTGGCTCGAATGTATAATTCGCCAGCATATTTTGTGCAAACTCATGGCCATGATGTACCAGATCAGCGCCCACCAGCTGGGAGCACTGTAGCTACAAAAAAAAACAAAAACA
>JAODYC010000075.1:74431-90487 GCA_026262405.1 Curvularia hawaiiensis
AACAAAAACAAAAAAAAACGTTTCCAACTAGTCAGGAACTGCATGTCGTTTTGCTCTACAGCCACGATCACCTCTTAGCTCCTGCACGGATGAGTCCGCAAAATCCGGAGTTGCAAAATGATCATCTTGACACTAGTTATCATCAAGATAGGCTCTTTTGGTATGGATGAGGTAGAATGATACAAATCTTAAAATATGCTTGTCGAAGGAGGCCTGCCTGACGCCTGACTATCAATGTTGTCATTGGTTTATCCGGATTAAGACAACGCCACAATCGGATATCCGGGAGTTTGTGCCGTCGTAGGCACAGGATGCTTTGGTGATCACACCAGCTGAATAAGTCATGACGAGATGGAAATGTATACTTTCGTGGTGTTGCAGTTCTGTCTCACGCAGCTGGACGTCATAGTAGACCCGAATATGTGGTTGTGGGTCAAGGGGAAGTTCCAGAAGAAGCGCGGAATACCCCCGATAGTGACCCATTGAATTACCGAACATCAAGAGTCGGTAGTTTCTAGCACCCTGAGGCGACTCTTGGTCTACTAGACCAGGATACCGTTTACGCAGACACCAGTTTGTCGGCCTAATTCTCTTTGTCGTCTACCTGTTCGCCCTACATATGCGCTTCATGCTAAGATTGCTTAGTGGCTGTTGGATCCTTCTCCGTTCTCATCCTGTCTTTGCGTATACCTCAATAAGGTTCTCAATCTCCGATCGCCCCACGAGGCACATGCCGTTGCCTGGCACGATAAAGTTGAACGAGATATGAAAAATCTCTCATGGCTAGAACACTTTCCCTTGCTTATATGTTTCGAGTACTGGTGATAAGATCTACCGGTGAGATTGGGAATATTGTCAACGTCAGCTTGTGCACGGCTCTCACTTAATCTTTACACCGAGACATTGAGATATCAGTCACGTGAGTTTGATGATACTTGCTGGGGAAGATGCTATCCTGATCGTAGCGTTTCAGGATGTTAAGAACATGCTTTATGGGAGGATACTCGGTAAGAATCTTTTGAGCCTAGCCTTGAAATATGTCTTGTTGGATGCTTTGTTGAGCCACTCGAAACGACAAGCATTATGATGGAGACGTAGATTACAAACCATGATACTGAAGAAGACATGAAAAGAGTTTAGGTAGATAGAGCCTACCCAATACGGCCAGAATCCAGCGATGCTACTCTTGGACGGTCTTTGGCCTCAAGAACAGGTGATTGGCACAGACCTCACGCTGTCCGCCTCGTGCGCTAGCGCCAGTTTGGACTGGACCCACTAAAATTTCTTTGCAACTTCAAACATCTGCGCGCGACGACGACGACTGCATCTCCAACATCATGGCTGTCGACAACTCGCTGGAGTCGCTTCTCGCGACGCTCACCACATCTATTCAATCTGCTACCGAAGCGCTGCCCAGTGACGACATATTACCACCAAAGGAAGGAATCTCGTTGCTGGACGTAAAGAACGAGCTGCTTCTGAGTTACCTACAAAACCTTGTTTTTCTCATTCTTTTGAAGTTGAGAGCGCGGAAAAGCGATCAGAACGAGGCAGATCTGCACCCACAGGATGAAATCGTTCAGAGGCTGGTTGAGCTGAGAGTGTACCTGGAAAAGGGTGTTCGCCCCCTCGAAAGCCGACTCAAATACCAAATCGACAAGATTCTCAGGACAGCAGATGACGCCACTCGTCGCAACACCCAGGCTCCTACCAAGTTGGCTTCAAGACCAAAGAACTCCAAGGCCGACACGGGATCTGATTCAGATGTGAGCGATGCAGAATCAGCGGGCTCCGCACAGACAGAAGAAGACGAAGACGAAATGGCATATGGTCCACGCCGCGCGCAAGTTGCACGCCAAAAGACCGAAGCTGCACAAGAACGTGCCCGCGAATCTGCAAAGGATGGCATTTACCGTCCACCCAAAATCACTCCCATGGCCATGCCGACGCCAGAAGGACGCGAAGCCCGACGGGAACGCCGCCCTGGAAAATCGGCCACTCTGGATGAATTCATTGCTACAGAGCTTTCTGCTGCGCCAATCGCCGAGCCTAGTATTGGCTCCACCATCACACAGGGCGGTCGACACACTAAATCTGAGCGCGAGCGGCGTGAAGAGAACGAGAGGCGCGAATATGAAGAAGCAAACTTCACTCGTTTGGCCCCGCTTAGCAAGAAAGAGGAAGCAAAGAAGAAGGCACGACAGCAGCGCGACGGAGGTTTCGGGGGCGAGGAATGGAGGAGTTTGGGTGCGGGTATTGACCGTATTGAAAGACTTACGCAAAAGAAAGGAGGTAATTTGGGAAGTCTGGAGAAGAGTAGAAAGAGGCCTGTTGGCGACGGTCCAAGAGGCTCTGGATCTGCTGCTGGAGATGCTTTTGAGAAGCGGAGGAAGATCGTTTCAAAGTGGAAGTAAGCGCATCGGAGATGGCAGTATTGCGGAGGATGGATTTCGAGGGATGTGTCATGTCCGCCAGATTATGCTCTACATATCAACGAAAATTGAATCCCGCTTTCCTCTCATAGACAATATGCATCGCTCTCGTTGATATGTGACTAGCTAGTTCTAGATACTCCCGTTCATAATTGACGGTAATTGATACAAACGTTCAGCAAGTGCTACAGGTTTGCGCAATGAGTTGAGAATCATATCGTTTCATTTCATACTTTAATACTGCTAAAACGCCCCTCGGAATATTGAAGGTGTCTGCAAACGTTCCTTTCGTGATGCTCATGAACGTTATCCCGTCGGCGCCAATGCTATGCGTTCCGCAATGGTGATTCATCCCAATGTCGAATCGATACTCCCCAGAACGCCATGAAGAAAAATATGGACAACCACGCACCCTGGGCGAAGCTCTTACGCAAGATACCTATATGAATCGACCTGTGCACCTTCTATACGTTCCAAGTATTCGCGCTCGATGAGAG
This sequence comes from Curvularia hawaiiensis, assembly GCA_026262405.1. NCBI lineage: Eukaryota > Fungi > Ascomycota > Dothideomycetes > Pleosporales > Pleosporaceae > Curvularia > Curvularia hawaiiensis. The sequence goes on from JAODYC010000075.1 coordinate 77,361, forward strand.
ACTCAATGCGCTTCTTGACCATGTGAACCTCAGGTTTGAATTGCCCGACAAGTTGGCTGAGCGTCTCTGACATGAGTTGTTGATGCGAAAGTTCTTTGCGTTGCCTAGGAATTTGTTAGTGTACGCCGCAGTATGTTAGCATAGGGAATACGCACTTCATGATTCGCACAACAGCAGCCTCGATGCAGAAGCCTCGCGAATCATCGTTCTTCTTCTCTGTCTCTCGTCGCTCACGATCGCTTTCAACCTTGTTTCCTCCACTGACGACGCCGACCTTGATTTTGACGAATTTGCCCTGGAAACCTTCGTTGAAAAAGAAGCGATCGGTAGGCTTCACGTCTTTTGACATAGGCTCTTTGATGAGAATACGCGTCTTTGGAGCTACAGCAAGCGACTGTAGATTCCTGATCAGGTCACTAGGTGGTATGTTGGTTTGTGCTTGGATCTCCTCAAAGGTGAGGTGTTCATTCGGAGCGAGCTCGTTGAACAAGAGTAGGATAACCATGCCGTATGTCGACACGTTGAGTTCGTGACGACGCTCTTTGAACGTGCCGTCCTTCTGTGGTACTTTGGGGAAAACGGCTTTAATGTCTGCCGAACCCATGTTAGCAAGCCATGTAAGCTGCCGACCAGAGTGTTTCTGGCTGTAAAACTTCTCGAAACCACGCTTGAGCGTGTCAACGACAGAAGGATAGTTGCATCGTGGCCGTTGATCCTCTTCGTCCGCAGCGGCACCACCCATTGTCTCCAGAGGCCATGTCATGCTGGTAAGCACATTGATAGACAGCTCGATTCGCTTCGGGTCCTTGTCGCCTAGTCCTTCGACATGTTTCTTGAAGCCAGCAGTGAGCTCCTCAGAAATAGTCATATCCTTGAACATAGCCTCGAGCTTCAAGGTGAAATTGTTACCAAGCTCGATCTTCATCTTGGAAATCATCTGCTTCTCAACTTCGTTGCTGACCGACTTGTTCATCAACAAGCGTCGGCACAGGTGTTTCTTGTAGTAGCGCTCGAAGAGATCCTTGTCCTGGACGTATCGCAGCAGAATAATGGCTTTCTCCAACACGGCATCAATCTCAGACTCCGTCTTGCCCTTGATACCCTTCTTCATGTTTTCGTCGATGAATAGGGAGATATATTCTGATGATCGTGGGAATGATGGGGAGTTAATGAACTCGGTGAAGCTCTGCGTCTGCGCCTGCTGTAACAATGGATCTGACTCGAATGATTCTCGCCAGATCTTATCGAACCGGTCTTTGAGTACAAGAACATCCTCAACCCACTTGATGGCAGCGACTGTCTGTTGGTTCAAACTCTTTTCTTGAGCAGGTCCCTTGGACTTGTCGGCAGGATCCGCGGCAGGCACTAGCACAGGCGCTTGAGATGCAGCGATTGCGTCCTTATTGATGTCAGAACCCATGTCGACGATCCGCTGCTGGATGGCGCGAGTGGTTTCCATCTTCTTATCGTCTACACGTTTGTTGAGGTCGTAGATGAGATTCAGCTCTTCGAGCCTATGATTGTCAATCATGAATCGCACACCACTCTCCATTTCCACAAGCTCGTGTATCCGGTTCTTGATCAACTCATCTTCCACCACCTTTTGAATCTTTGGCCCAGTGCTCTCCAGTAGTGTCTGCTTGCACCGCTCATCTTCCTCGTAAATCCTGCGTCGTGCATGCTTGCAGTATGCGCCCGCATGGCAGTCCCGTAGCAACAGCTCAGATTCAGCACGATAAAAGGCACTGCTGGTCTCCAAGTACTCCTTCTCAAATGAGGTGTTGTATAACCGCTGCTCTTCAGATTCAACCTCAGCCTCGTGCAAGCCTTCCAGCATCCATACACAAGATTTGATAAGTTGCTTGTCAATGATATCGCCGTCGCGCTCCATCTGGATTTGATCGAGGATGATGTGATTCAACAGGCCAAGAATCGTGCGATCATCGGTTGCGGATATCGCTGAATTCAAAATTTCGTCGCGAAACAGGACCATGGCAGCATTGTAAATGGAGGGTCGCCGGTGGTCGGCACAGTAGACACGGTCCTTTACAATCAGTATTAGCTTTCGGTTTAATCCTCTAGTAGGTATGGGGATTAATCTCACCATGTACATCAGCACGTCAGCAAGCATGCTTGTGCAAATCTGATGGTCGCTCCATGCTTGTCGCAGTCCCTTGAGGAACTTCTCGCCAGCGACACGGCGCTCGTTGGCAGTAGTTCCACCCACACTCTGCGCATTCACAAGTAGGTTTGGCGACAACAGTTGTTGGATAGCACTGCGGACCTCGCTGCTTAGCCAGTTGCGCTCGAACTCGTGGACCTTGTTGTAAAGGTTTTCGCCCTTCTTCTTCAGAACGATGCGGTAGGCATGACGATACAGCTCCTCATATGACAGCTTGGAGGCATTCTTTGTGTGAATCTCCCGAAAAGCCGCCTCGATGGTGGCCCACGTGTTCTCGAAGTCGATGTCATCGCCGTGGAGACCCTGCAAGCGTGGTGTTGTCAGTATGCGACAGCGGGGGAGAATGCACATAACTTACCCTCCGTGGGGGTCTTATCCGCTGCCTGCCCCGTCCCGCGATCATGTTTACCTGTGTCTTGATACAAGAATATGCAACTGAGAACCCCAGGCTCCAGTGCGGGCAAGGGCGGAGCTATGCTCGGGGCTTCGAGGCTTTGTGTGGCGGGTAGGGACGGAAAGGAAGGTCAGAGAGAGGGAAAGTTTTTTTTTTCTTCAGTAGAGCGCTGGCATGCTCACACACAACAAAGTGGCAAGACACAGCAATAGACGGGCCAGACGTGAGCGAGGACGTGAGTGATCGGGATGGAGTCAGGCAAGGGTCCCCACTGGATCGCCGCGGCCATCATCGTCATTGCTTGGCGGTCGGTCAACTCCAGTTATTCTTTACCCGCGCACGTCTTGCCGCAGGGTTCATTTTCACACCTACACAACCACCATGCGCTCTTCTGTACCTTTACTGCGTGCCTTTTCGCGTACCACCGCGCCCCGGGCGCGACCGACTTCCTGTGTAGCCCAAGTCCCAGCACGAACAGAGCGCTTCCTGCATACACGGCCAACATTATCAGCCTTGCGCTCCTCACCAGCGCCATTGCGGGCGAGAGCACCCTCCACTGTTCGCTTCGAATCAAACACAGCCTCTCCTACATCAACCACTGCGCCGGAATCACGACTAGATCGTGACCAAGTCCCCTCCTACGAGCTCACCTTCACCTGCAACGTCTGCAAAACCCGGTCGTCGCATCGCCTATCCAAACAGGGCTACCATCATGGGACAGTCCTGATCCAGTGCCCAGGCTGTAAAAACAGACATCTGATCAGCGATCACCTAAAGGTACTGTAGAGCCTGCGGCTGCATTGCCATATATACACACACTAATGACAAACAGATCTTTTCCGACAAGTCAGTCACCATTGAGGATCTTATGCGCGAGAAAGGAAGCCTTGTCAAGAAAGGCTCTTTGAGCACAGAGGGCGATGTCGAATTTTGGGACGACGGCACCTCTACACCTCGCTCCGCACAGTTCCATGCCGACTCCACGCCCAAAGGTGACAATCGCCTGGCGCAGCAGCCGGACCCTCCCAAACCGTCACAAGAATAAATACCACACTCCCGACACAATCAGTCTGCCCGTTGTAGGACTCCCGCTGTTGTACAACTGCCGCGACCCTGTATTATACTGTTTGAACAACCATCGTGAAATTCTCTACCGCATCGTAGAAAACCATTTTGCAATATCAAAAGCGACACATCATACGTCATCGAGGTACCCCAAGATATATTGACGTGCCAAGCAACCATACATGGCTGGTCATCTCCATGATACACAATTCTTGTATTAGACATAAACGTTAGAGATGGGTATCACTCAAAACTAACCCCATAAACGCACTTCGGAACCTGTCCAGATTCGTTCGTTACATATGCTAGCCCGTATCTACAGAACATGAACTCCAGAAAAGCCAACATGAATCGCACAGGGTATCATCTCAAAATCGTGCGTCCTTATCATTACCATAACGCCTGACCCAGAAGTCTTTAAAATTGAGAAAACCCCGAGATCTCTTCCACAATCTAGCTGTATTTTAAACATTCATGGATATCTGCCATAACCTTTGCCGTCCTAGTCTTTTATCGTCGTGCGATGGTGGATTTGTCCTTTGGCATCTTCTTGTCGTCACCAAGCTTGCCAATGGAGCTTTCTGTGTGCATGTGAGGCGCTACCTCGACCAGCCACTCAGGACTGATGGGCAGAACGGCTCGTGCATACGTCTTGGACGATTCTACAATCTCGAAATAGATGATCCACTTTGGACGGTTCTCGATCAAACACGACGATGGATGGATGAAGATGGTCATCCCGCTGTTCGAAATTGCCCGATAACTCAATCCATCGCGTGCGAGCCTGGCAGCGTTGATAAAGTATGCTGACGTTATGCACTTGCGAATCGGGACATGGTTCGAACTACCACAAGTGGAGATTGGTACCTCAACTCGGTCGCATAGCTTTGTCAACTGATCGCGCACGTCGCGGGCTCGGTTGAGACATCTCCACTGGAGGAAATTCTCAGTTGCCCACCGACTATCGTAACCACTGTCTTCAAACTGGTCCCAGATGTTGAGAAACGTCAGAAAGTCACCACCTTCCTTGCTAGTGAAACGGGCTCGAGCAGCGTCCGCCGCGACTTTCTTGTCTTTTGGTCGGAGGAAGAGAGAGGCCGATTCTCCCAAAACACTGACAATCGACAGTATCTCCTCGCGACAGCCGTACTTCTCTGATGCAAGAATAGCTTTGGAAAGCTTAATGTCAAGTGGCAATTCTGCCATTCTCCGGCCGAGTCGCGTTAGTTTTCCCGTAGAGTCCAGAGCGCCTAAAGCGTATAGATTTTCGAGAGACTTGATAAGAGAGGTACTCGAGGGGGGATCCAAGAATTCAAACTCGAGGAGGTTGTCGATACCCAGAGCCTTCAGTGTCAGGACGACACCGTCAAGATTTGCGCGCAAGAGCTCGGGCTCAGTAGTCTCACTGAGCTCGTTGTAAAAGGCGTGTTTTGTGTACAGACGGTAGCAATATCCCTCACTGGTACGACCGGCACGTCCTGCTCTTTGGTTGGCGCTTGCACGAGAAATCGGACTGACAATCAAGGAGCTGATGCCGTTTGACGATATATAATTACTCTGCTTGCTGTAACCTGAGTCAATGACGTGTCGAATACCGTCAATGGTCAGGGAAGTCTCAGCAATATCGGTGGAAATGACCAGTTTTCTAGCATTGGGTGGCGTGGGCTCGAAGACCTTAGCTTGTGCATCGGGCGGAAGCGCACTATACAGTGGACAGACGATGAGTTCCTTGGCCCTTCCACCTAGCTTCTTCATGGTTGCTTCTATGTTCTCCACAGCAGCTTGAATCTCTTCCTCTCCGGTAAGAAACATGAGAATATCTCCTGGAAGTTCTGCTGCCAAATGTATTTGGAGAGCTGAAGTAATGCCGGCGCTGAGGTAGTTGGCCTCTGGAGCACTCGTATAGAGAATGTTGATGGGGAAAGTCCTGCCTTCTACATAGAATGTAGGTGCGTCGTCAAAGTACTTCGAAAATTTGGAGGCGTTGATTGTGGCAGAAAGGACCAGCAATTTGAATTCGGGCCTGGCACGACAGACTTCACGGCATAGACAGAGCAGAAGATCCGAAGCAATTGATCTCTCGTGCGCCTCGTCGATCATTACAACGGAGTAATTTGACAGCAAGGGATCTGTCATAGCCTCACGTAGAAGTACACCATCGGTGGCGAACTTGACAACGGTTTTTTCGCTCGTCTTGTCGTCGAAACGGACACTGTATCCAACTTCATGACCCAGCTTGCATCCGTACTCTTCTGCAACACGCTTGGCGACGCTCATGGCTGCCACTCGTCGGGGCTGGGTGATGGCAATCGCGCCAGTCTTTGTGTAACCGGCTTCGGCCGCAAATTGGGGGATTTGTGTCGTCTTTCCTGAACCAGTATCACCTACTACGACCAGTGTTTGATACTTGGATACGGCGTCGAGTATTTCCTCGCGGTATTTGTAGACAGGAAGACTTTTGCGAACTTCCTCGATACTCTTGGCCCGCTTCTCAGCCGAGTCGAGTTGGGCCTGGAGGGCCTGTTTGGTGGGATCGATACGACTCGAAATATCCTGTTGAAACTGAATTTGATTCGAGGTATCGAAAACGAATTCGTAGTCTTCCTCCTGTACGCGTTCGGCCTTCTTGGTCTGACTTTTGATCTTGCTCAGCTGGTCTTCCTCCCACTGCTGGTATTCGGTCTTGAAATGACTCGAGTCATCGCGGCGATTGAGTACTTCGGCTTTGTTTGAGAAATCTGCATCGGGGATCATGAACCCATCGCGGTGCTCGTCAATGGCATTCCTCGCCTCAGCCAACCTCAAAGTCTCTCTGTTTTTTGCAAACTCTTTACGCTCTCTTTCCGATAACCTCGATCCCAGTCTCTCTTCCTCCTCTGCTTCCTCTGCGACTTGACGGCGGAGAAGGGCGAGCTGTTGTGCTTCTCGTTCAGCAAGGTACTTCTGTCGCGACGCGAGGCGGAGCGCGCTGATGTCTTGGTCGCCGGTCTTGCGGCGTTTCGGATCCATTATGGCTACTTGATGTATGCGCGTTTGTTCGTGTGATATTTGTTCGCAGCTCGTTCAAGCTGGTTCACCTTTGGCGTCACGTCTGTTGCGTGGCGCGAGTGTGACGTTTGCGATGTTGAGGGTAAATGATGGGTGGAGCTTTCTACAAAATGTCGAAGCTCGGTCCAGGTGGCGGGCGGGCTGCAGAGTTGGCCGAACGTGCTAAGGCAGCTGGCGGAGCACATGCTCAACCCACACCTATAGGCATCAAGGTATATGTCATTCGGTGATCCTTCAAAGCGTCTCATGTTACAGACGAACATGAGCTGAATAGGGTCGGCGTTTAGCATACAAACTCTCACGATGTCTGCCTTGTTTAATGTAGAAAAATGTCGTTTCCATTATCATTCAGTACTCATCAAAAACGCCATGCGCGATGCCATTCTTCGTGAACACTTCAACTACGAGAGCGTATACAAATAGCCGATAACCACAAATGCCCCGATACAAATAACGCCGTCTACTCTAAATGATCAATGACTGATGTATTGGAACACAGCACTCACGTCCTTCAGGTCATTGGCTGTCTCCTGTCTCAGCAGCAGATCTTGAATCTTGCCCAGTGCGCCGTTCTCCCCGTCATTGACAAAATGGTTCCAAGTGCTCGTGTCGCCGTACAACATGGCGGGAGCCTTGATGATTTGTTTGCCGTCTTCCTTGCGACACCGCTTGCATTTAAATGTATCGTGGGTATCACTGGTAGTGTTATCGCGGTATTGGAAGAGCTCACGAAGGGAGTCAAGACTGAAATGCCGCTCCACGTCCTCCGCCGAGTCAACGACACAGGACGAGAGTGACTGTTTGTGAGATTGCCGCTGGAAGACCTTCTCTTCGATGGTACCAGTGGTGATGAAGCGGTATACGAAACAGTCCTTCTTCTGGCCATCACGCCACACACGAGCAAGGGCTTGCTGGTCGGCAGCTGGGTTCCAATCAGGATCAAAGAGGACAAGTCGGTTAGCACCGATGAGATTGAGACCACATCCACCAGCTTTGGAAGAGAGAAGGAAAACAAACTCTGGGCTCTCTGGGTCGTTGAATTTGTCGACCAGTTTCTGACGCTTGCTGACGTTCATTGTACCGTCCAAACGGAAGCAGCCATATCCGCGTGAGCGACAGAGCATGGCAAAAATATCGAGTGTCTGAGTGTAGTTGGAGATCAAGACAATCTTGTCGTTCGTCTCGGCGCGGATACGGGCAAGCATACGATCCAGGACCGCCATCTTTCCAGAGTACCACACCTTGACCTCACGATCTCGGCCTCGTGCATCCTTTTGCACGAAATCTTCGGGCAGCTTGTCTTCACACCCTGGCAAGTCTTCTGGTAGATTGAGCAGATCAGGATGGTTGCACAGCTTCTTGAGCATACCAATGACCTTGAGCGGCTGCGAGCCCTTGCCACGCAGCAAGCTTTGAACATCTGGGGACTTGATGAAGTGGTTGTACAAGTCCTTCTGGAATGGTGCAAGGTTGCAGAAAACGACGTGCTCGTACTTGACCGGTAGGTACTTGGAGAGGATATCGTTGGTTCGCCTGATAATGAACTTGTTGACCAGACCCAAAAGCTCAGTGAGCCGCTCATTACCCTTTTGAACATCTGCGTCTGTGCCGTTGGCATCGCGACCTTTCAAAATGGGTATCTCGAACTGCTTGCGGAATTCCATACGTGTGCCGAGATAGCCCGGGTTCGCGAAATTGAGTAACGCGAAGTACTCCGAGAGATCGTTCTGGATGGGGGTACCAGAGAGGATGACACGCCTTTGAACGTTTAGACTGTTCAACGCTGTAAAAGTCAAGCTGTCTCCATTCTTCAACCGATGACCTTCATCACAAAGCATCAGTCCAATGGGTGTTTGGCCAAACTCATCCACGTAAAGTCGAAGTGTTTCGTATGATACAATCAACACCGGTCGAACAACGGAGCGTCCTGATGCGATTGACCACTGCCGTATTTGCTGAATCAGCTCTTCTTTCGATGCTTTTCCATCAATCGCAAAAGGCGTGACTGCGTCCTGGCCTAGCCATTTGACCAACTCGTTTGCCCAGTTTCTGACCAAACTCGAAGGACACGCAATGACACATTTCTGTATCGTCGATTTGCCAGCGTCTGGCGACTGTTTCAGCAGCGTCCACATCAGCGTGATGCATTGTAGCGTCTTTCCAAGACCCATCTCGTCGGCCATGATACAACCATTCGCCTTGGGATCAATCATGCCAGTTGTCGCTCGGTACAAGAACTTCACTCCTTCAACCTGATGCGGTCGCAAAACCTTGGCAAGCTTTGGATCTATAACAACCGGCACTCGTGGTCGGTCATTTTCGACTTTCTTCTTCAAGCCTAATATCTCCGCCAAACTCCTGTGAACTAGTGGGGCATCCAGTTGCTTCTTCTCAGGTTCACTTTGATTGGGCTCGGGTTCTGGTTTTGGTTCCGGCTTATCATCAATAGTAGGGTCGTATAGTACTATTGCAAATTCCCCGCTAGGATCATGCAACGGTCGCGCGATGAACACTGTTCCTGCTCGCATACCCAACAGCGGCGCTGGTCGATTCGGATTGTATGCTCCACTGTCCTTGTTGACCAGAGGTATGACAAACTTTGCCCTGAACGCAGTTTCCTTGTCCTTGGGCTTGAACACTGGGAATCGGTTCGCGTCTCGTGTGGCGAGGGCTAATCGGTCCTCGTTGGAATATGGTTTGTCGCCTTCTTCGTCATCGCCACCAGCACCGGAATAGTCAATCTTCCGCTTCTTTCTTGCAGGTTTCACTGAAGTGCGAGTTACTGTGGCTGAGCCAGGACATCGAAAGGGCTTGATAAGACGTTCGGTCGACTGCGGAGTGCCGCCGTAGAGACGCACTACAGGCTTTGATGGTGTAGCCTCGCCAGTTGCAAGCGTTCTTGGTCGATGCATGAGGAATTGCTATGCCAGAAGAACTTGGTCTGACTCTGCAACGCGTTTTGGTCGGTGTAGTGAAAGTTGAAGGGATAGGGTGCGAGTGTTGCTCGGTTCTTGTAGGTGGCGGGCTAGCATCGCGTCCACGACTAGCTCATTCGCGCTGTCACGTGCGACAGTAGGCAACAACACCATTCTGAGTAACGTGTTTTTTCAATTACAAACATTGATATTATGAGTCTATGTGAATTGTATCACGTCAAAGCATCCAAAATCTCAATTGCGCAGGAAAACTGTATTGAACCTATCGCAGAAAATCTTGTGACCGGCACCTCCGAGCCTCTCCGCAAATTCCCAACCCACCTACCACCCCATCATATACCCTCACATCATGGCGCGAAAAGCAATAGCAAAAGACCAAATTGTCAAATTGATCGTAGGCGCAGGGCAAGCGTCGCCCTCGCCGCCCGTGGGACCCGCGCTGGGAAGTAAAGGTGTAAAGAGCATGGATTTCTGCAAAGTATGTTTTGCGCACGCTATATCGCCACCAATTGATCGCAAGATATGTCCCAGACTGACGCTTTTCTTTTCTTTTCTAGGAGTTCAATGCAAGGACAGCGCACTATGTAACAGGGACACCTATTCCTGCGCGCATCACTGTTCGCCCCGATCGCTCATTTCACTTTCAACTTCGCACCCCACCCACGGCGACGCTGCTCCTCAGCGCGGCTGGTGTGCTACCGACTAAGAACAAAGTACGCGGAGCAGGGAATGTCCCTGGCCCAATGAACAACCATGAAGGACAGAAGGGCAAGACGTCAACAAGTAGTCCGACGGTGGGAAATGCGGTCAAGGGCACAGTTGGTACCGTCAGCCTAAAGCACGTGTATGAGATTGCCAAGATCAAGCACAGCGAGACACGATTGAGCGGTTTGAGTCTCGAGGGAATCGCAAGGAGTATTGTAGGGCAGGCTGGAAGCCTGGGTGTGGTCGTAGTGCCGTAGGCTGGACAGGCCTTTGGATTTCGCCACGATTGTGCTGGGGCTATGGAAGAGCGGGGTTCATCAGAACAAAATGCGAGAACGTGGAAAGAACATCTGCATCTCATTCGTCTTGATCACATGAGACAGAAGCCATATGGGCAAACCTTGGCCATGGCACATGGGCTGTGGGACGTTAAATTGTTCCCTGCATGGGTATTGATAGATCTCATACGTTTGTCTTGTTGGGGAAGATACCCTCTCAGAACCTCATTTAGTATCAATGAAATCAAATAACAAGGCCGGAAATACAGACCATCAAGCATGCGGAAGATGACTTCACACTGATATACATCTCATGGAGTAACATGTTGGCTCATACGTGCCCACTGGAAACTCCAGAATGAGCTGGTTTCACACTGTACTTCTATTGGTACAACAGTTGTCATCGCCCTGACCAGACCTTAGCCTGGCTGCTGCTTGCTTAGAAGCCATAAACGCCTCCATGCTCCTGGAATCTCAACTGGTGGTCCCTCAGATCCGCCCACAAGCGCAGCTCGCTTTCCTCGTCAAAGTCGCCACCATTTGGATCACTGGTTCCCGGGCTTACTCTTTCCAGCTTACTTAATATGTCTAGAAACTTGTATAGGTAATCTTGGTGCTGTTGCGCCACGCTGCCTTTTCTTTCTTTGGGTACCTCTAGCAATGTGCTCGCAATGGATCGGATTTTTTGTATCTGCGTTGGAACAAAGCGTAAGCTTGGGATCGGACTAATGACGTTTGGGCAAGAGAAATTCTTGACTGGGGATGAGATGGCTAGATTGCCAGCGTGATGACGGAAATTAGAGTCTTGCAAGTAAATGTATAGACTTACGAAAGAGTCTCCATTGGGCTCCATGTTAACCAGGTCGATACTGCCCAGTACCACCAAAAGGTCCTTGACTACTTGTTCCCGCTCTTCGGACATGGCCTTTTCGAGTGCTTCGGCGTCGGTAGTGGTATCTGATACGAATTTATCGATTCCTGCTACGATTGGATTGGAAGCAGCTTGCAGACCCACTTGGCCCTTTGTTCTTTGGTATTTTTCTAATTGCAAAAAATACTTCTCCACCAGGTGCGAGCGTGTGGCGAGGTGGCTAGCGTAGATGTTCGCTTTTTGTATCTCATAGCGACGTGTATCTGGACCTTCCGGTTTGTCGTGATCGTGCGTCATGGAGTCCCGCATACCTGAGTATTCGGGCATGGGCGGGTAATATGATTTCTGTTGCTCAATCCCACCATCTTTGCCATTCTTGGGTCGGACCTTGAGCTCCTCTGGTATATTTTGTAGAATCTGTCTGCAGCGCTGCAAGCTTTGCTGGAACACACGTTGTTGTCGGTCCCAATCGAATATTTCATCCATACCGAAAGCCATCTCCGCTGTAGCGAGGGAGGAGTATGATAGGTAGATGCGCACGTTGACATTGAAACCGGTGAGCATCGAGACAACGCCCTCTGGCTGTGGCCGAATCTCATGAGGGAAGATGTGCACATCATCTACTTCTCGCGGCAAGGGAGGCAGAGGCTCGCTAGGTGTTGCAGGCGCAATCACAAGCTCCCCAAACGAAGCACCCAGCTGTTGTATGGTTCTAGTTAAGGAAAATTAGCCAGAGTCAAGGCTGACAATGACGTCTAACCTACCGCACGCCAACAAAAACGGTCCAAAAGACTCGCCGACCAATCTCTTCTGTGATGTAGTCGATCTTTGCCTCCCTCGATCCATCGTGGTTGGGGCCATTTGAGCCCCACGCATTGGGTACACCGCCAAGGTAGGTGTAGCCCTGAAGATCGGGCTTGTGAAGGCCCAAGGAGCGTATGATGGTCAAGCACTCGGCCAAGTACAGGCGCAGCGGTCGCCATTGGAAAACATAGGCTCCAGTCAATCCCAGGAAGTAGCTTGTGCAAGCATCGTACACATTCAGCGAAGGCCGATCGAGGTAGCCAGGGCCCCGCGCACGAGCGCAAACGTCCCGGCACTTGTTGACCAGAGCCAGATGATTTGGGTATTCGTGGCGCGTCTGTGAGTTGAGGTGTAGGCGTGGTTTCCTAGGAAAGGAGGCGACCAAGACAGCGATCATGGAAGCTAGGAGGGCGAGAAAGGAAGGGTTCGTCAGGTCCTCTCTGCGACTCCATGCTTCGCGAAAGGAAGGCTCGTGCGGGAAAGGACACAGCGGGTGTATGTAGGTAAAGAAGTCGTTGATGAGGGCGTCGAGGGTGGGCAGGGCGCATATCTCCTCGGCGGAGAGGGAGGCTGGCTGGGACGACTGGAGCTGTGCTAGGGCGTGTGCGGCGTTGGTGGGAGACTGCGAGGGCGAGGCTTCCGAGTCGATGGTGTCAAGCCGCCGCCTCTTGATGGCTTCGGCATGTCTATTGGGGGGTCCGCGTCGTCGACTGGGGCGATCGAAGGTGCATGGGATCTCGAGAGCTACACAGGCCCTACAGGGTGGTCCTGATTCATCGCACTACAGCAAAGGGCGCGGGTCAGCAACGGCATGGGCGCATCGGGAGCAGCAGCAGAAGAAGAA
>JAODYC010000075.1:90537-108104 GCA_026262405.1 Curvularia hawaiiensis
AGCAGAAGAAGAAGTGGTCGCGGGGCATACCTTGACCTTGCGTATGCTGCAAGAATCACAGGCCTTGCGCAGCCGGTTTGGCTTGGCCTGTTGGGCAGGCGGCGGGGTCAAGGCATGGTTTGCCTGGAGGGCTTGCTGGGCTTGGAGGACTTGGTTGATGTTCTCGAGCTTGGGAAAGGCGGCATCCTGCGGATAGGGCAGACGGGCAGGTTGGACGGGTTGCACAGGCTGTGCCGGCTGGACGGGCTGGACAGGCTGCGCGTCGAGCAGCTGGGGACCCGAATAGGTGTAATGGGGCTCCTGGGGCGGCAGATACTGCGACGAGGTGGGCGATTTCATGATACCGAATATCTACCGCCGCGCAGGAAGGAGATGATGGGTCGCGTCAGCTTCGGGACGAACGGGGCGTTGGGGCGCAGAGCGGAGCTGGCTGGGCTGGCGGAACGCTGCACCGCCAGACACGAGTAATCACAGCACAAGAACACGAACACGAGCAAGAGCAGAGCAAGAGCAAGAGCAAGACGGGCCTGCCGCGACGGGCGCAGATGAGATTGATGTCGCGGACCGACCACGCACGGGACAGCCGAGGCCGCTGCTGGATGCGCCAGATGCGACCTCACACGGGCTGCTGCGACGGGGAGAACGCCTGGGGGGGCGGGCTTGCTGGTGGGCCGGGCTGCATGGCGCTGCCGGGCCCAGCACCGCCCTCTCAAGCGACGGCGATCCAGGAAAATCCTCCGACACGGCGAACGCATGTTCGCTTTTTCCAGCCTGCTACCATTCATTACCTAGTTGCTACCACAGCTGCAGCATACGTCATCGTGTCCATGGTAGTGTGTACTTGGCCTTCTGTCGTGTTACAACGTTCCTCTTCTTCGTCTGTCCAGGTTCCCCATGCATCCGCGCCAGGCTGGCCCCTGTCAAAACCGCCGCCGCGGCCGTCCCCCAGCCCATGTCCATCAATCGCTGTCGTCGCTGTCCGGTGAGCTGCGTGTCGGTGGGCGCGTGCTACGCGTGAGAGAGAAATCCAGCACGTCTGACCGGTCTCCAGCATCCACATACTTGCGCAGGCACCAGCCGATCTGCACCGCCGTCGATGTTTCCTTGCCTAAGGGATCAATTTGACGGCCCTTGACAAAGACTACAAGAATGCGTTAGCGCGCCTCATTTCCCGTGCTACCACACACGGCTACTTACTGATTTGGTTCTGGCTGTCCTCGCGGTCGTAGACCTTGTCCGACGATCCAAAGGCGATAATGGCTAATTTGGATGAACGGCCTTGCTCTTTTGCATGGTCGCAACTGCGCTCAAAGCCCTGTTGGGCGAGGCCCGCGAGAAGGTGCTCGTAGATCTTGCGCGGCAGTTTCGTCGACGATGGGCTGTTGGTCGGCCATGTAGTGATGTTCAGTGTGGCCAGATGGCAAAGGTCGCCCAGACAATTCTCAAAATTGACAAAGCTGTCGTTCTTGCTTCGAACCACGCTAACAGGAGGAAACGCGACCGATATCTGCTCTAGCAATGTGCACTCTTTGCACATCTGTGAGAAGGATGTATACTCGTACACAAGCTCCTCGTCGCAGCTGTCAGGTCCTGTACTACCATGCACGTTCAGAGTCTTCAGCGTCTTGCCATGGCGCACAATACCTGCGGCAGCTGGCAGTGCCTTGACGTAGGTAAGGTCGAGAGTCAAGGTCTTGATGCCCGAGACCAGACAGAGAAAGCCGTCAATGGCTGCTAAGCCGTCGTTTTCCGTGTTGTCGTCATGCTTGAACTCCAACGTGTCGAGTTTGTCAGGCAGCTTTGTGCTCTTGCTCAGTTCCGCGAACAGGGCGTCGGCACCTGAGCAGCCAAAGACACGGATGCTCTTGATGGTCTGGAAATCGATCAGCTTGCAGTACGTTTCGGCCGCGTAACGCAAATGCAGCTTTTGCAGCGTGATCTCCTTGAGCGCTATAGGTGTGCATTTTGCGAACGGCTGCATGTGTCGAAACATGGTCGAAGTGATGAGGCCAGGCGCGTTGACGGTGTCGTTGAGCTCGCGCATGGAAATAGACGGGTCCAGCTCATCAAAGCTGGCGTGCAATGTGATCTTGTCCAGTTTGCGCTCCGCCGTGTTCTTGAGCAGGAAGTGACAAAAGTCGAGAACCTCTCGCGAATCGGGATATAGTCCAATCTTGCGCACATTCTCAAAGCACTTGTCAATGTTGGGCAACTTCTGGAGCTCCTCCAAGACATTGCGGTCCAGTGAAATGCCCTCGAGCCACTTCATGCGCTTCTGTTTCCGATAGAGCAGTACGAGGTTGTCTCCGGAG
This sequence comes from Curvularia hawaiiensis, assembly GCA_026262405.1. Lineage (NCBI taxonomy): Eukaryota > Fungi > Ascomycota > Dothideomycetes > Pleosporales > Pleosporaceae > Curvularia > Curvularia hawaiiensis. The sequence continues at coordinate 92,850 of JAODYC010000075.1, forward strand.
AAGGGCGACCATGGATGCCACGAGAACTTTTCCAACTGATTCTCTGGCAGCAGCTCCAAGATCATGCGAATGGCAAAGTTGGCTTGCTGCTGCTGGTTGCATTTGTCTAGCACGTCCGCCAGGTAGAGGTCCAGCTTGCGCACATGTTGTAGGCCAATATTTCGGGGATTGAGGAAGGCGGCGAGACGTGTATCATTGGGGGAGCCAACATCGATAGTGACTTCATAGTACAGCTGGCGGGCAGCAATCTCGTGCAGTTGTTTGCATGTCAGACAGACATTCTTGAGGTCGGTCGGGCGGTTGATCTGAGTGAGCCATCAACGTCAGCCTTCTTTCTTGACGCGACGCAGTCGCACTCATGGCGGCCTGGTACAGCCACGCAAAGGCCATGCGGAACTTACGTGTTGAATCACCAGTGTCTTCAAGTCGACCGACAGATCCATGAAAGATAACCGGGGCGCCATCTTGTGCAATGTGCGACAGGAATGCCTGGTCTGCTGGAGCAGAACGTAGGGTGTGGGTATTTGTATGCGTATGTGCAGGAAGATGAGTCGCACGAGCCGTGTGCCGTCGATGGAGTGTGGCGGCGAAAGATATTGATGTGGTGACTGTCAGCGCTGCTGCCTGGCGCTGCGCAGGTCGGGTTGCTGATGAGTTGAGTGGAGAAGCAAGAACGAGTCAAGTGGAGGGGTGGGGAGTCTCCAAGGCTCACTCCCAAAAAGCAACCTTCCCTCAGCCTCACTTCACCTGTCCCGCCATGACGAGGCCCGGACGGAACCAGGGTCCACACGGAACAAGGCGCTAGCACGGCCGACAGCCTGGGGTAAATGTGCTGGCTAGCTGCCATTGGATGGGCCGTGCGTTCAGCTGCTTCCAACCACACCACGACTGCCTGGCAGCATACTAGGAAAACATCAGCCTTCTATTGGTACCACACAAACACCGTCTAGTAATGCTGATATCATGCGAGGCTCAAAATAATGCGTCCGATTGTAAGGTATCCCCGGGAAAATGCTCATCATGTTCAACGCCAAATGCCAGACTCCTCGCTATGCACATGGGACCATAGATCAGACAAAGCTCGCAAGCCTTCCCTTCATGTTCGCCCCCCCAGTATACAAGACCATCACTCTTCTCCATCACTGTCATCGAATCCCGCTAGAAGCTCCGCCTCGAGCCCGTCATCATAGTCGTCTTCAAGGTCTGGTGCGACCCCGTTCGCTTCAGGCACCTTCTCCTCGTCCTCGCCCTGCTCCTCTTCTGGCCCTGTGGCGTCGGGACTGGGTAGGCCCGACGACTTTTCGGCAGTGAGCACGTTTGTCATGGATGTCACTCGTCCCAAGGTTCGTTTCTTCCGCCGTTGCAGTCGAGAAGTACTAGTCACACTGCCATCGCTCTCCTCGGCTTCGCTGGCTTCTGTTGAGTCTGTTCGTTTTCGCTTTTGTTTGGCATTCCTTGCGTCCGACGCTGTACTGTTCTCTGAGCGAATGCTGTCGGTATCCGATTCACTGCCGCCGTCTGTGTCGGTCTCGTCCATGAACTCTGCCAACTCATCATCTAGCGCAGCCCAGGCTTCATCGGACATCTCCACTATCGGTGAATGCGGAGCGTCTTCCGCCTCTTCGTCGCCAGTCCCGTTGATGCTCTCATCCTCAAGATCAGGAACAGGAGACCCGCCACGGTCAGCGGCATCTATCTCAATCAAGTACGGTGTCTCGTCCACGTGCTCCCACTTGGTACAGCACTGGAACATCCATTCGGGGTTCACAATCTTGATATGAGGGTAACGAGCGGCTCGCTTGACTTTAGTTGTCTTGCGGTCTGGATTGGCAATGACGTGTGTTGTCCGCCGGTTGACGCTGGTGGTAACCTCTGCACCAAAGCTCGAGATCCACAATGCAAAGTCCGACCTAAGTGTTCGTTAGCCGTGCCCTTTTGGTCATGTTCAGGGAAACTTACGATAGGACGTCCACGCCAAGAGGGATTATGCCTGAAAAGACTACTACCGCACCATCAAGCACCTCGCTCTTGATGCGTGGCATGATCTCTGCAACATCAGGGATGACATCTTCCATGGCTCGTTTCTTGGGGCTCTTTTCGCCCTTGAGTTCTGCAACGCGACCGCCAGCAGGGACTTTCTTAGCTTTCCTGTACTCGTCGTAAAATGTACGGTGCACGAGGATGAGATTCTTCTCAATGATATCCAGGCCTCTGTCGTTGTTGTTGAGGATGCTATGGCGGACTTTGTGGTGTTCTGCGTGTTGTATGCTGCCGTTTTCCACTTCAATGAAGCCTTCTGGGTCGTCTGCCTCGTCATCCTCTTTGTCCTGCATGAGCTGTTGCTGCAGCAAAGGTCGCTCAGTCTGCTGCGCAATGATGAGCTTCTCCTGTTCCTTGGCTTGCACTTGCAAGTCCTCGTTTGCTGCCAAGGATATGAGTTGCTGCCCTAGCTCATTCAAATCTCCATTGGTAGTGGCATTTGTGGCTGATTCGATGGGGTTGCCGATGATTGGGACAGACTTGCTAGCCTCGGTATTGGTCTCGAGTTTCTTGGGTGTTGGAGAGGACTTGTCTTTGGCGAACGTCACCAGTTCTTGTTGCTTCGGCAGGAAGCTTGCGTTGATGTCTCCAGCACCCGGGAAGAAGTTGAATACGGGTACGCGAACAAGGTGTGGACTATATTGCCAAACGTCTGCCCTGTCATCAATGATGACACACATAGCCGTGTTCTGGTAGAAGAGTCGGGTCAAACTCTTGAGCTTGTCTGTATAGTTTTCGTCACGGCTGAGGATTCGATCGCCAAAATATTTTCGCTCGGGGTCGATGATCTTTGCAACTTCTTGCGCGTAGGCTCGAGTGGCCATGGTGTAAACGTGCATCTCGTACAGCTTGGAGATCCTGTCAAAGAAATCCTTGAGCCCTGGGCGCATTTTGACGTAATACCAATTTGCAGCCACATTGGACACATTGTCGTCGGGAAGTTGAAAGCCCCTTACGTCCTTGACGGCATCGTGGTTTGGGTTTTCCGGGTCCGCTTGCCACTCGGCAATGGTTCGCTCACATGTGGTGTGGATGACGGTCTGGTCGAGATCCACGATAAGGGTCAGCTTTCGCGCATTCAGGAGGCGCTTTTTTGCGTCCTCCTCAGCAGCTATGGCTTCCTTGTGACTGACGAGCAGTGCGGTATTGTCATGTGCCATATTCACCGTTGCGCGATCCACGTCACGCTCTTTTGTGAGGTAGTCGACCTGGGTCATGTCTCTGCCGCAGTCGACACAGAGGCCGCCGAATTGTGTCTCGTGAGTGCATGGCTCTTCGATCTCGAGCAATGGGATTCTAGGGGTATGTTTAGCCTTGAGGGTTGGTCTTGCGACACCGCAGTAGACTCACCCAGATCGGTCAATGATGGTGCCTGGCTTAACAAACCATCGCGTGATTTTTCCTTCGGTGCTCGCATCGAACGTCTGTCTGAATTTCTTCATTACCGTCCTCTCGCCTCCCCATTTGTCGCCCTCAACGACGCGACTCTCATAGCTGTAGCTGAATAGCTTCTCCGACCGCGGCACCTCATCGTCGCGCTTCTTCAACAGATCAATGACGGTGATGGGATAATTCAAATCCCGGGGCGAAAGGATCTTCATTCCGAGTTGGGGCAGCGCATGCGACTGGCGGCGTGGTGGTGATAGTGATCGCTTCGTCTTTCCAGTCGGCGCATTCGGTGCTCACGCGGCAGAACAGCCCTCGAGGATGCTCGCGCGCGGTCGCAAGGGAGCTGCAGCGCCGGCTACGTGTCGTGCGAGCGGATTCACCCAAGTACGTGTCGTCGGTGTCGTGTACACCGAAGGGGGGTTGTGCAGCGTGGAATGCGACACTCAAGTGCGCGGGTGGGTGGGTGTTGGGTGCGACCGGGATTGACGTATGGCGTCGCGGCTGGACGTTTTCCCACTCGGATATTAGGAGCGAGGGGCAGCTTTATACCTTTGCAGCCACAAAACTAGCGTGCACCTTGCTCGCACGTCCACCACCGCCTCAAACATCAACCCCAAGGGACAAAGAGCGCCCTTCAAGGCCCCATCGGCGCTTGTCACGTGCATCTATGTCAGGATCTAGCAACACCCGCTTTCGAGCAAGAGCAAGAGCGAAAACATCATAATGCATCGGTTGCGGCGCCATCTTCTCCACGACGGTGCGGAGAGAGCCCACATAGTAGGGAGACACTGGGATTGCCAAGACCCACTGATCATCCTGGGGCTGTCCCGACAAACCGAACACTGCGTGCATGGCTATGAACAGAAAACACTACCTCTGCGAAAAGACATGACCTCGTACGGAAATTATTTCTCGGAACATCCTATAGGTTCACTGCTTCGTTTTCCCACAAGGTATGCAAGATTATGTGAAATCTGCCTGACTATTTTTTTCGATCACACGTCATCTTACTTTACACAATCTCGATATCTTCTCCGTGTCACACAAAATATATCTCTAGATCCATTACTACTAGGGGGTTTTTTTTAACCTCCATCCGCATATGCAACTATTTGTAGCTTGTACAAAAAGTATATACATTCATTATTTTCTATCCATATGTTCAACAGGATAGACATGCTTGACTTCTGCTAAGTGAATCTTCCTCATGAACAAAGACAATTGTGTTCAACCAAATGCCTGGCTTCTATACAATCTGCGCTAAATTTAACCCTATTACATCCAAGGCGACATCCTCCCACTCTCAAAGGTATACTCATTCATTAAAACCTCATGAAAAATCAATTGCGACGTGCAACTTCCGTTGCATGCTTCTGCGAAGCTGTTCCCTTCAACACCATGCTGCCCAAAACCAAAGAGCCACCGCCCATCTGGGATGCGTCTTGTTTGATACCTGCTAATGTTTGCGGCATGGCAAATGGATGAGCGCCATCCATCTCCTCGCTCTCCTCGACTATGGTCCAATCCTCTTCAAGTTCCTCGCTATTATCGTCTTCCTGTTTCGGCTGCTTCTGAATGAGTGCGCGAGCTCGATCTAGTTCCCGATAAATAGTCTGAATTGCCACTTGTGTGCCGTTGTCCTAAGGCATGTTAGTCGAGATACCTGCAATGTTCGACTTTTGCTCATGCTAACCTTTCTAATCTTCTGTCCTAGCACTTTTGCCTTCATGATCATGCGCTGGCTGTTGGTGACCTCCCAAAGTGCGCGACTGAACACACTTGTGTTAACCTTCTTCAACCATACTCCAACGCCCATATCCTCGACACGCTGCGCAAAGAAGAATTGATCGCCAAAGAAAGGCTTGATGATCGTAGGGATGCCAGCTCGCAGACTTGCTCCTGTAGTTCCAGAGCCACCATGGTGCACTGCTGCGTCCATTTGTTTGAAAAGCCAATCGTGTGGTGCGGACTGGATTTGAAAGATTTCCGGTGGGAGAGGAATCTCAGGCTTCGAGGCGTCCTTGGTCTCCAGACGATCAGACCAACCCTTGGACAGCACACAGCGCACATCTGCTTTCAATACCGAGTCTATGACAGTCCTAGTAAGCGCTGCAGGGTCATCAATCACAATAGAACCAAATCCAACGTAGACCAACTTCTTGCCATCTGCACGTGCCTTCTCCATGAACGCCACCAAATCGGCAGGAGGTTGATACGAATCGCCCTCATCCAGGAACCAGTATCCGGTAACGCGAACCCAATCAGGCCAGTCAAGGGGGGGTGGCACCACATGAGGACTGAAGTTGTACAAGAACGGTCGAAGGCTCGCTTGCATCTTGTGTTGATTTGTCCCTTGGAGCCCCAGCTCTCTACGACGCCACTTGTTGATTTGACCGGAAATTGCAGTCCAGAATATGGTATCAAAGGTAATGTAAGTCAGGCTGTTGTATCCACCCCCCATTTTCTTCTCCAAGACGGAAAAGGCATGCGGGTAAGCTCGAGTGCGTGTCCAGGGCATCGTGAAAGCGCGGAAGTATGGAATCTCCAAAGCCTCCGCAATATGAATTCCAGCCATGGTACTGGGACTCTCGATGAGCACATCTGCGCCCTGACATGCCCGCCAGGAAGAGCTGCACACGTCATCGAGCCATCCACGGAACTTTGCGTTGGCCTCCTTCATGAAGCCGTATGTGAACATGCCGTGTTCGACGCAGATGCGCATCAATTCGGCAGGGTTTCCGTCAACGACGGCAAAGTCGATGCCATGTTTGCGTACCCAAGGCTCAAACTCAGCGTGTGTTGCAATACGCGGCTTGTGCCCCTCCTTCAGTAGCTCCTTGCATAGTGCAATGTAGGGCTGTACATCGCCTCGGGATCCAATGGTAAGGCAAACAACGTTCAACGGCTCGGAAGGTTTAAAGTCTACAAATGAGGCAAGCGGGTCGTCGAATATGAGAGGTATCCGATCATTGTCCGCAGCACGGACTATGTCCGCCACATCAACCTGCTTGTCCATATCGATGCGCTCGCGAGCCTGCTGTAGAAGGTCATGTTCCGCTTTGGCTGCCTCATCTTCGCTGTCAACCCCTGAAGAAGACGAACTCTCGTCCTCAAGGTACTTCGTGTTCTCCAAGATGCGCAACACCGTAATAGCGCACTCGTCGCGATACTCCGCCTTTGAGAATTCGAAGAAAAGCTCTTCGTGGCCCTTGATGACGATGGCAAGGCCATGATAGCCAAGTCGGAATCCTTTTTCCTTGTTCACGTTTTCGATGTCTCGCATGGGGAGGATGACCTTGGTTTTTGATGTTGGCATCAAGCTGCGGAAACAGAAGTACCTTCCGCTGATGTAGATTTTCCCGTAGTTTGGTAAGACTCGTTGCAAGGATGCGAAGAATGAGGATTGCAGGACCTCGGTTTCGGGAAAGGCAAAGTGGTCGCGGAAATTTTCAACGGCCTTTGCTGCGTCCTCATCGTCCTCGAATCCATGGATCCGGTCTCCAGTCTCCAGGCCTTCGGCAGTGTTGTAGTGCTTTCGCCCACCTGCAAGCATTCCCGAAACCTTTTCGTAGTAGCCCATAGACTCACTTGCTAACAAGTTGCCCATTTTCTTTGACCGTGTCCTTAGGAACCCAGCTAGTCCTGATGCTTTCTGGAGCGGATAAGAGGCGATGTCCTGCAAGGCAGAAGACGAGCCTGACAAGCGAGGGTTTGCTTGGCTGTTGTCTGTATCGTCTTCGAAATCAGCAGCGCCTGCTGGCATCGTAGGGTGTTTGGAGCGTTTTGCTGCGTTGGAAGTTCTTGGCTGAGCGGAACGGGTTGTTTCTTGAGAATCTCTATGCTGCAAATCGAGTTTACTCAGTGGCGCATTATCTACTGCAGGTCCACGGAAGACATCGGAACGGTCTAGTATTTGCGAAGCAGAAGCGTTGCTTTCATCCATAGATTGAATGGCGGCCGATGATTCGGTCCCTGGTTCGAACGAAAGCGTAGCCGAAGCTGAGTCTGCTGCCTTGGGTGACTGAGATGAGCCGGCTTCTGACTGGTCCTTATTTTGCGCATCATGCGGACCACCACTAAGGCTTCGTCGCGACTCACGATTAGGCCTTCTTGTTTCGTAGCTTGAACGGCGGAAAGTACTAGTGATGTCCATGCTGCGTCGTATGTCCCAGCTCTTTCTGTTGGCTTCATTGCTGGACCGCATCGACACATCACTTACGCTCGATCTTCCAGCATGCGGTACAGGCAGTGGTGATAAAGTAGCGCGGACATTTTCTCGTATGTGCGGCGCCTCACCGACATTTGCTGGCGATGCTGGAGAGTCGCGATGGTCAGAGGAGGTGGTCGCCTGTTCATCAGCCTCTTGAGTAGCCTGATGGTGCTCGTTATCATTGATCATAATCCGCAGCACGTTGAGCGCGTCTTGGCCCTTATTGAAGAACGAGAAGAAATACTACCCGAGTTAGAAAATGGCAATTAGAAATAGCACAAAACATACCTCGTCTATGGCAAACGTCTCATCATTATCAATCACGCGAACTTTGACAGTATTTGCAAGGTCTAGTATTGAGCTCTCTTCAATCTCGAGGACATTTTGGATCGGAAGCGATATCTTGACACTGTTTCCGTCGTTGTGGGTTCGAAAGATGACTTTTTGAATCGATCTAGTCCATTCCTTCGCACTTGCTGCGCTGTCAGCTTTGAAGATGTACCTTCTTTCGTCCGTCGTGATTGCGAAACTAGTCTCTTCCTCCCCTTTCTTGGTACTTTCAAGGACCTCGGCAGTCAGTGCGTACTGGAGATTGATACGGTTTCTCGGAAAGTAGAGTTCGGCTGGATTGGTGTAGTAGGCAAGTACGTCGCCGCGTAAAACGAACCAGTATCTGTTGAGCTTCGATCGGCCACGCTTAAAAAGGTAACCCGTTTTGCTGACATCGTGCTGCTGAAAGTCAGTAAACTATGGCATTTCTACAGCCACGGTTACTTACATGTTTCTTGGGCAGATATGCATAGAAGCAAATGTGCTTCTGAGTGATGTACATGTAACCTTGCAGGAGGATGCTCTGGAGAAGCCAGCATGGATACTCAGAAATGACTTCCTCAACCGCATCAAATTCGAATATTTGCTGAATCCTTTTTGCAAGTGTCACAGGTTCTTGGCTGTTGTCCAAACCGGCCGAGCTTTCGTTCCTGCTCTTTCGCCCGGCGCTGAACCCTTGTCTAATATTTGTCTCCTCATTTGCCGTTCCCTTTTCCTTTTGTTTGCCCTTGGCTTTTGTTGGCGCTTTGTTGTCGACTCCTGTTGGAGATAAACTTGGAGATGGTTTGGGGGGCAGAAACTGGGACGAAGACATTTGCTGGGCTCGTTGACCGTCTGGACGTGCTTCTTTTCGACTCGAGACTTTTAACTTGGGCAGCGACCGCAACAGCTTATTTTCGGACAGGGAGCGCCTGTGCTTGCCTTTACCCATGGTTCCCTCGTGGGGTTCTTCTGTCGCGGTCTGGAAGTCATTCGCAGAGCTCAGGCGGCTCAATCTTGCGGCTCCATCCAGTCCCTGATATGAGGCCTTCCGCTTACCTTCGTCATCGCTGTCACCAGAGTCGGCCTCCTGCATCGCGCCCAAGTCGGTTTGTGAGTGCTGACCCGCGCGAGCTATCATGGAGAATAAGGACTGGTTCATTGACATGGCGTTGTTCCGCTTGGGCGCTGTAACATCTTCCTGAGCATCGTCCCCATCTTTAAAGCGCTCTGGGACGTCGAGCGACATGCCGCGCGACTCCCTTCGCGAGTCTCTTCGTCTCCTGCTCAATCTCCGAGTCGTCCTGTCTCTGTCTCTGTCCTGGGACGCCATGTTGGGACAGTGTAGTGTGTGCTTGCGCTCAAGAGCTGTGGGCGGTCGACGAAGTTGGTGGGCTTCTAGGCAGTAGGACCACGACGGGCCGAAGTAGGCAGGCTGGGGTGGAAGGCGTGGCGTGTATTACGATTACTGCGAGGAACGCTCGTTGCTGCAATGCAGTTGGGTGCTTCGTTAGACGTCACATATTGGAAAGGTTGCAGGAATGACTTGTACGGGTACTCGGTGAGCCATGCACGCTCATCAGCCACGAGACTCCCGCAAGGTGCCTGCTAGCGTGACGTGATAAGACTGCCCAGACACACGCTCCCAGGCACCAACACCAGGCCCCTCCGTCTTGCAGTCTGATTTGCAGGTCGTCATACTTGCATTTTCCCCTCCCACACACGCGTCGTTATCAACCCGCACGCTTTGGTGGGTGTGCTAGGTTGCCGGCCTCCACGTCCGTCATGGGCCAGCCTGCAGACGTCATTGGTCCGCACTTATCGATAGGCACACGCCGCATCCAGCCGTATCTCACTAGAGCAGCCGCGGGCACCGGTCAAGTAGGGAACTGTCTAGCGTGTGCTCAGTCACGTCGACGCGTCAACAGCCAAGGACTCGACACGGCCCGTCAATCAAATAAGAAATCACGCCATCAGACACCAAGTCGCTTGAGCTATATCATTTGCTATTGGTACACCGACCTATTGCTATATCCAACCAAAGACACCCAAACCGTTGATACCAGAGTACAATTTCAGCCTAACTCCGTCACTTGATCAACATTGCTTCTCATTGCGTTTCGTTCGTCTGCTACTTGTCGTGCCCAGAGCTGCGGGAGCTTACTTGGACCTGGCAAGGCCGACAGCAGAGTTGCCCATGTCGTAAACAGAGTACCACTTCCTGAGGAAAGCATCTCCGAGGATAGCAAGAGGGCCTGCAGGCTCGGGGAAGTCCATACCCATGAAAGCCGAGATGCAAGATCCCTGAACCTCGAGAATGTAGTCATAAGCATCGATGGTGAAGTTGTGGCCAGTAAGCGTGAATGTGAGGTCGGGCAGACTGTCACGCTTGTCGCACTCAACAGAGTACTGGCCGTTGAATCCCTTCTTGGCGCCAATCTCCTTGTTCCTGTGTAGTGTTAGTGCCTGTAGAAATGGGTAGGATGAGTCGGATCTTACAGAAGCTCGGCAATAGTGGAGGGAAGAGCAATGAGGGATGTACCGGTGTCAAGGATGACGCCAGTGTTGTCCATCTGAGCGGTCTCCTTGCCAAAGGTGATGGAGTCGAGATCGACCTCCCAGTAGGCCTTGCGCCTCAACGGGATCTTGGTTAGTTTGCCCGTGTAGTGGCTCTCGTCAATACCACCAAAAGTGGCCTCAGACTCCTGCTTCTCGTTGGTGTCGCCAAGGTAGAAGGCGAAAACAGGCTCGTCCAGAAGACCCTGGTCAAGCATGTTGTAGAAGGGGGGCACGATGCCGTTGACACTAATGGTGTCGTAGCCAAGACCCATGATGCCGTCGAACCTGCCGAAGGCAAAAGCGAGACCAGGCTCAGAGGTAGCCTCAGCGAAGTCCTGGTTCTTCACCTTGAGGTCGCCAATCTGGAAAACATCGTTGGAGACGAAGCCGCTGAGCGAACCCGATCCGTAGCGGATCTCAAACTCAGAGCCGTTCTTCTTGTATGTGGACGACGCAGACGAGTCGTACTTGGTATGGAGGTAGCAGGCGATTGAGTTGCACTGCGTAGAGGGAACCCAGAGGTTGGAGCTACCAGTGTCAAGGACGACCTTGAACGACTGAGGTGGCGTTCCGAGGGAGATCTCGGAGAAGTCTGGAGCAGTGTTAGCGCCTGTTGCGAGATACTGCGAAACACGTGTGGCTTATGCGACATACACTGGGCGTTCAAGAAGTTGCTCACGGGCACTGGGTGCGTTCCGTCGGCGATGTAAGGCGCCTTGAGCGCAGCCTCCAACTGAGAATGGGGCTTGGGCTTGAGGTCGGTCATGTGCTGCTGAGAGTACTTGTGCTTCAGGCCAGCGATTTGGGTCTCAATGTTGGTGTGTTCCTAGCGATGATCAGACGAGTCGCCCGCGCATGTGACTGCGGCGGGAGCTTACCAGCTGCTCAGACAGTGAGATCTTCTTGAGCGGCATCTTGTGGACGGCAGCAGAGGCCGAGCCGGCCGCTGCGAGAAGAATCGCCGTCTTCATGATGACGAGCGATGGATGGAATGGGGATAAGGTATGAAAGGAGGATAAGTGTGCGATGGACGAGTTGGGGGAGTCGTGTGGGAGAGATGGATGAGCAGTGGAGCTTGAGCTTAAGCTGGTCGGAAGCTATGGGGCTAGGCTAGGTACAGGTAGCATGCATGGGGGCTGGGGAAGCAAGCGCGGCTTGATTGACGTATGCGACCGACCGCCTAAACCGCTAGCGTGTCACGTTCCTTGCCCGAGTCAGCTGCATCGGCCCTCCAGGCAACACAACAGAGAGTGCCATGCCAGCCGAGGATGCTTCGGGCGGCCATTTAGCCGTTCGCCACGCGCTGCTCCATCTCACCAGTCATCGATGTGGCAAGCTATTGTTCGTTTCCGCACGGCGCCCCAACGTGACAGATGCGAAGAGCGTGTCGGCCAAGACCAACCGACGTTGGAACGCGTCAAGCTCCGATCACCTTGAGCGCTTACTACGGTACTAAGTATCCCGGACCTTGCGCCACTGTTCACATGAGCGAGCCTGAGCACTGATGTTGCGGCCAACCTCGTGTGCTGTGAATCCAGAAAAAAACAAAACAAAATCAGCAAGTGGGCGACAATGCAGACGGACAATGGAACCGGATATTGCTTGTATCACTAGACTGTCGCATCTGGTTCATCAGTGTACTGCGGTGCCTGAGCCGAACTCGCCTCCCGCTCCCTTCGCACTCTTTCTAAATCAGCTGCCCATAGAGCGGAGCTTGCTGGCGCTGTCATAAGGAAAAACATGCTAAGCGGAGGCACAAGTTGTAAGAACAAATATGTCGCGCCATACCTATGTAGAAGTCGTCAGCCCCGTCACCGATGCTGCATGCATGTCACGTACCAAGTGTATTGCCAGCGTCTCCTCTTAATCGCAGCATTTCTCTGCTTGCGATCATAGCCCAGAAGCTGAAAGTACCTCCAGTGCTGGAGCGGGCCCGCACGGTAGCCTGTCAAGAAGAGGAACAGCGGCACACCAACATATGGTATAAAGTTCACGGGCAGTAGGAGGATAAACTCGGCGATCTGGCGAAACGAAAAAGGCGCATAGACGGAAGAGCGTGTGGGCTTCCCAAGTCGGCGAACAGGATCGTTTAAAGCGTCGTCGGAGAGGGGCCGGTGCTGGCGGACCAGGTCTTCGTAGCCTTTGTACACCAAGACAGCGTCGAATACATCGACTTGGGATTCATCCTGTCCTGAGTCAGCACATGTCCCTGACCTCTAGTCGTAGGACAGGTACATACCACCAAGAAAGATTCAAATAGCAGAGCGACCACTGCAGCTCCTTCTCCGAGAACGAGAAACACAGCGTTAACCCAGGCACTGCCCGCAGGGTGGAACAGCTTGAGAAAGAGGACCTGGGGCAACAAGGTCCAGAAGAAGAGGTTGAGAAGCACAAACAGACTCAGGAGGAAAGCTGGGAGCAGACGGGCTCTGAGGAGCGGATATAGAAAGGGATGTGCGACGAAGAATACGACGCCCTAGAGAATGTCAGTTGGTGTGCAATGCCACGATTATGCTTGGATGTCAACTACTTTTACGAGATAGGCGGCAGCAACTGTGTTATCCCATGTTGGCCGCAACACAACATCTGGGACGTTTGCCAGCGCTGATCGAGGCCTTGGTTGCGGCATCTTGGTATAGTTTGCTCGAATAACAGGCGTGTGGTGTGGAGGTAACGCGTCCAAAAGCTTCCGCCTCAGATATGACGTAAAGCCTAGCCAAGGACCCCCCAACTTGGTGCGCTTTCCGTCGGAGAGACGCACATGGCTTATGCACGTATATGCAACAACGGCAGAACAAAAACACAGTAGACTGTTCGTGGCTAAGGCAAGGTACCGCCTGTCACCAATCACATGGACCAGTTGTTGCGTGTAGAGTATTTAGTAGCACTTCATCATGAACGATTAACATTGTCGGTCGGATCAAGGCACCCTCATTTTGTCTGCGCTATATTTTGCGAGAGCAAGAGCACACAGAACTGGAGACTGAGACAACCTGTGCAACATGTTCCGCAATCCATCCGCTGCGACCTGGAACTACGCTGGTGCCTCTGCCAACCCCGCAGTGGAGCGGTTCCATCGGACCCTACCTGACTACGCAGTCACTCCTCTCATTCCGCTGCCTGAATTGGCGCAACAACTCGGCCTCAGACACCTTCTCTTGAAAGACGAATCTCACCGTCTGGGCCTTCCGGCGTTCAAGATTCTTGGTGCATCATGGGCAATTCACAAGGCCATATCCGCCAAGTGTGGTCTTCCACCATCTGCTTCGCTGGAAGAGTTGGGCAATGCTGCGCGCAAGGCGGGCATAAAGTTGCTGACATGCACCGAAGGCAACTGGGGCAGGGCCGTGGGTAGGATGGCAAAGTATTTGCAGATTGAGGCTGTCATTTTTGTGCCGGATTTCATGGATGAAGCTACGCAAGAGAAAATCGCAAGCGAGGGAGCCAAAGTAATTGTCGTGGATGGTGACTACGATTATTCTATCGCAAAAGCAAGAGAGGAAGCGGATAAGGGCGGCATGCTCGTCATGGATGTGTCTTGGGAAGGTTATGAGGAGATTCCACAGGTGCATTTCTGATCCTTTATCGGCACGCGAAAGAATAAGCTAATATCGACCAGTGGGTTGTCGAGGGATACATTACTATGCTCACAGAAACGGATAAGCAGTTGCAGGAAATGGGTATCCAGGGTGTGACACATGCATTCGCCTCAGTCGGTGTTGGCTCATGGGCGGCGGCGGTCGTTATGCATTACAAAGCCCAAACTCCCTCTGCTACTGTCATCACAGTCGAACCCGATGTGGCCGCCAGCCTTAAAACCAGTCTCGAAGCCGGCAAAATCACGTCTATTTCCACGGGCCATACGATCATGAACGGCATGAACTGCGGAACAACGTCGACGACCGCATGGCAGGTCTTGAAACCCGGGGTTGATGCAAGTGTCACGGTATCGGATATTGATGTGCACCACGATTTACAATACCTACACAGTCAGGGTGTAAAGAATGGGCCATGCGGAGCAGCTACAATGACTGCACTCAAGAAATTGTGTAACACAGCAAAGGCTGAGCTGGGCTTGGACGAGAAGTCTGTGGTGGTCCTCTTCAGTACTGAAGGCGCGAGGGATTATCCCATTCCAAAAGGAGCTTGATATCGCATCTAGAACAGTTCAAGACTTCAGGTTCAGCAGGTACCCGTCTTTGCCACAATACATCAACCAAGTGTCTTGGTCTTCTTCTCCTTTTGTCTCTCCATGACGTTTAATACATCGTCAGCGTTGTTCTTGTCACCCTTCCTCTTCTTGCCGCCACGTTTACGCGGTTTCTTGGGGCCTCTGCCACCATCAGCGCCATCGTCTTCGTCATCCTCTGCACCGAGTCCCTTCCATTGGCTGAGCTTGACTTTTTCTCCGTCTCTCTCCATCTCTTCAGCATCGTCGAACCGCGACGCTCCAAAACCCATATCCATGTCCTCCATATCGCGGTCTGCTGCAGCAAGCTCGGCAGCGCGCTTTTTGAGACGTGCCTCTTTGGCTGCTGGATCGTTGGGATCTGATGACTCGAGGTTCTTCAGTAGCGAAGAGTTTTCATCCAGATTCCGGACCTTGGCAAGCGCGGCACGCACCGTGGCATCGGCGGCAGCAAGGTTGGAGGGTTCGTTGTTGTCAGTACTACGAGATAACGACTTGAAGTAGTCCCGTTTCGCAGGCGCAACAGGCACAGCATCTTTGAGCTTTTCTTCAGCATCTT
>JAODYC010000075.1:123188-133583 GCA_026262405.1 Curvularia hawaiiensis
CTGCTGCTGCTCCAGCCGCTGCCACCACCACACTACTACCACCCACACTGCTACTACCACCTGCTCCACTCGTCGTCTTCTCGCCTCGTCTCGCCGCGTCTCGCCTCTCCTCGCCTCGCATCCTCTCTGCTCGCCAGGCCCCCTCCGCTGCCGCCCTCTTGCTCTCGCCAGGCCCGTCTCCCTCCCCGCTCGCTTCTGCCGCCGCCGTTTCTGCATCGGCCCTGCTGCACAGGCCACGCTTCCGCCTCGTCGTTCGCCTGTGCAACCACTGTCCTCACCACCCCTTCGATCCTCCGCTGCCCTGCTGCATCCTGTCGACACGCGCACCTGTGCTGCCGTGCAAGTGTCGACCGCCCTCGGACACGACCACGGCCACGACCACGACCACGACCACGTCTACGTCCATCTCGGCCCTGCTGCCCCCTTCATCCGTGCGCCCCCCCTCGTCTCTCTCCCCGTGTCGCACCGCCTCACACCAACACCCTTCTTCACAGTACCGGAATCGTAGGCTGAGCCCACTGGCCAGCTGCAACACGACCGTCTTGAATCCCAAGACG
Organism: Curvularia hawaiiensis; assembly: GCA_026262405.1. Taxonomy (NCBI): domain Eukaryota; kingdom Fungi; phylum Ascomycota; class Dothideomycetes; order Pleosporales; family Pleosporaceae; genus Curvularia; species Curvularia hawaiiensis. The sequence continues at coordinate 123,746 of JAODYC010000075.1, forward strand.
CTGTGAACAAGGCGACGGATCCTGCATTTTGCGCCACCGTGCCCTGCCGCCATCCTCGCCTCACTTCCGCCATCTGTGCACCTTACTATACCATACCCCTACTCTGACAAGTACCTTTTTCTTCCACTACCGTCACCATGGCTGGGAAAATGACCCTGTACAAGCTGGTGGTGCTGGGCGATGGAGGTGTTGGAAAAACGGCCCTGACTATACAGGTAGCTCCCCCTTGCTGCATTCCATCCCATCCCTGTGTCTGTGTGCGTGACCAAACTGACAGCTTGCTAGTTGTGCTTGAATCATTTCGTCGAGACATATGACCCTACCATCGAAGACTCATACCGGAAGCAGGTGCAGATTGACGGCCAATCGTGCATGCTCGAGGTGCTTGACACGGCTGGCCAAGAAGAGTATATTGCTCTACGAGACCAATGGATACGCGATGGCGAGGGCTTCGTACTCGTCTACAGCATCTCATCGCGCTCCTCCTTTGCCCGCATACAACGCTTCCACAGCCAAATACAACGCGTCAAGGAATCTTCCATGGCCGGCTCGCCCACCTATCCAGGCTCGCCCATGACTGCCTCCGCCCCCATGTTTGGTCAGGCCCCGGTCATGCTCGTTGGCAACAAATGCGATCGCGTCACCGAACGCGAAGTATCCACCCAAGAGGGACAGGCCCTTGCAAAAGACCTCGGCTGCGATTTTGTTGAGGCCTCGGCCAAGAACTGCGTCAATGTCGAAAAGGCCTTCTTCGATGTTGTCCGACAACTGAGGCGACAACGACACCAGGGCACCGGCCGCTCTCCAACCGACCGAAAAGAACCTCGGGTCCGCCCCGGCTACCACGAAAAGGACCGCACACGAGGCGGAAGCGACCGACGCACACGCGGTGCTGGCATGTCCGGAGTCAAAAGACCGGGCAAGGACAAACCGAAATGCGTCATCCTCTGAGCTGCTGCAAGCATTCAAACCCCCAACCCCCCCATCTTTGTTTCCTCACCGTCTTGCCAACGAGATACACCTTCCGATATATATTTGGATTTACAGCACAACAACTGGCTACGACTTGTTCCCAATCGTCAGCCACCATCACTGATAGAAAGCACTCAACAAGGCGTCGGCATATGAGCGGCGTTTGCATCGATGGTCTTGCTTTGGTTTTGCATGAGACCCATGGAGTATCTGGAGTACTACGAACATTGACCTATTCTTATTTCCTTAACGACTGAGATCCGCGTAGCACCGAGATCTTGCACGACACGGTACGGCTGATTGGAGTAGTGGGCTGCGTTTGGTCCTTGGCAACAATAACAACACACACAAGCTTGTTGACAAGACCAGACACACTACTGTGGTAGCATGTGAGTTTGGTTAGCGGATGGCATCGGAACTTCTCAAAACACCTGGAAATGGACGGAAAAAGTCATTGGTTCAGTTTGGGTATGTTCTTCTAACGCCCGAGATACCTTTTTGAATTGAATGTCAATCTTTTTTTTTTGCTACCCACTTGACACGTCTGAAATGATTAGCATGACAACGTTGATAGCAAGGTGCTGTGACATGCTTGATTGGAGTCTGCAGTGTAGCATATCTTGTACTTGGATGGAACATTCATCGTGATGGATTCGATGAATTGAACCCGGTGAGCTTCATGATGCGTTTTCCCCAGATGAGGCTTGTGACTTGCAGTGATGTCCAACCTACCACCTATTAGAGTGCTATACTGTCGAAGAGATCTTAGCATCACCGGCTCGCACATCGGTGGGGAATGCAAAAGGCCAATCAGGGTTGTTCCACGTAAGAAACAGCTCTGATCATGTCAATATTCATATCACCAGGTCACGTGCTCACAACAGGCACTCATATATGAGCAGCTCTACTTCAGGGAAGTACATGAATACAGTTTGGGAAACCGAAGTGACTGGCAGCAATACCTCATGTCAACCGTTCAAGACAAGACAGGTCCCTATACTGTGAGAAGCGGAGCCAGAATCAATTCACTGACCAGCGTGAGCTTGTGTCGAGATGTCACCAAAATGGAAGACTGGCAAATTAGGAAGTATATGCTCCTCATACCCCTGACGATAACTTTGCATACCACAATAGGCGAGACCTGATTTAGACACCTGCTAGCCAGCTAAATTTTAGACTCGATCCAATTACATCATGTTGAAGATGCGATAACTCAACGACAAAACAGGCCGGAGCATCAGAAGGCCCCAAACGGAAGTTTACTCCATACACTGCGTCTTGGACCGGATGCAAATTGGAACGATATATCACGACAACTGCAGGTTGCTAATAGCAAGGACGAAGAAAGCCGGCTCTTCCACGTGGTCCGCCACAGATAGTCATGTGTGAAAAAGCGATTCAGATTAGCGCAGTTCACAACGCCGTTTTTTTGGGTGACCTTCAGCACTTGGCACTACTTGCAATAGTCTCTGAGCTCAAGTTGATTGAAATCTTTTAGCCATAGCTTGGAAGCTGAACAGAAAATCATGGTAGCGGAGAATGTACGCATTGCATGTAGAGTTGTTCCCAAAGAATTCATCATCTGAGCGAGCAAAGAATGAGCTACATAGCCTTACAGTTTCTGGGAGTTTGAGCATACAGCCTATGCTCAACAAACAGGCGCAAGAGCTCAATGTCGGCGGCATTGGGAATGGCGCGTTTTCACCCGGCCGTGGATCTCCACTACAGCCCGACATCGTGGCAAATTGAGAGCACAATAATGATGTTGGAGGGGATAGTTCTCTTGGAAACATGAAGCAGATAAATATGGAGAGTAATCTCACTGGCGAAACGGCGTCATGCTGATAATGGATTCCTCAAGCCTCTCATACTGAGACCAAGAAAACCATGTTCTCGTAACGGGATTGGACCTCTCAAGATAATCAGCATGCTAGCTGAATAACGATCTGGGATATCCAAGCGAAGAAACCTCACGTTTTTTGAGCCTGCGTAACCTTGCTTACTTGCTACGGATCCTAGCCGAGTAGTTTCCTAGACATGACGATAATGAGTTACGCGGTCAGCTTAGCCTATCCTAGTCCACTTCGAGCTCCCAGAATCATCAGTCAGTTTCAAGAATCGTCATTCCAGCGAGTAAGATGGTAGTCAATAACAATTCTCAACCCAAGTGCAGAGCTTCCTAGTTGCTCATTCGAAGCACGCCCACTCTCAAGGCTGGTTCGACTATGATGAACAGCTTAGGAGTTAGTATTTCATTCCAGAGATATTGTCTGAGCAAGTGTTTTTATCCAATCGGGAAGCAGTTGCTCTTAACACACCCTCTGGAAGTGAATGACCGCTGTCTTAGGCGAAGCTCTATCTCACCAAAACTAATTCGCAGCTTCTGCTGCGTCACTTTTCTCGGAAAGTGAAATCCCAACCGTACCTTCATTCCCAACCAATGAACAAGTGGAAGTATCAAGCTATATGTATCACCTAATCTGCTACTTCATCTACGCTTGGTGTTGCTGAAGAAACGCCCACAGCTGCCTATCATTCGTGTCCAATAGCTTAATCGTCCCGCATGCGCACAAGCTAAGCTTCATATGGCTGTATTCTGATCCAGCAAAAAGTGGAATCTGAATGATTTTTTTTGGGCCTAATGGGTGGTGTTCTAGAAGCAACTGCGGCACAGGTCATGGAAGTAGAGTTGGCCTTCAACACAGCTTGCACAATGTTGAAGCCAAAACACCAGTATGACATTCGATCAGCATATCATGCACCGGCCATCAACGGCTGTGACCGAACTTTGCGCCTTATCCAGACTGGCGTATTAATAAGCACAAGCGGCATTTAGTAGGCGATTCCTTGAGCTGGGTCAACGACCCATCTGGGAAGGTCCCAAGGGCGCGCTCGCTAAATCCTTCATCTGACTCAAACATGGATTAATACAAGTAAGGACACTATGTCCCATTTTTCTCGACGCAGACTAAATCTGCACGCCCTTCACCTCCAGAGACGTTGTGTAACATGACGTCCATATCACGGCCACTGCCAGAAGCGAATGCAGCAGATGTGACTGCGGAAGAACAGAGCCCAATTCCACCCCGCGATCGTGGGAAACAGGCATGGACTTGTTTGACTGCTGTTTCCGCCATAGCCATGTCTACCTGGGGTGAGTAATGTTTTCTCTCCGTTGAACAATGTACAGCCATTTTGCTAATGTTCGTACTCGAGTAGGTTTCGGAGCTACCCAGGGTGTCTTTCGCGAGTATTATTTCAAACATCCTCCATTTGAGGGAAATCAGCTGGTAGCTTCTACTGGACTTCTCGTTGTTGTAAGTTTTTGCTATATCCAGGGTGCTATAAATGGAAATGGTTGGGGACTAGGCTGATGAGGCGAAGGGTATTCTGCAAGGGCTTTCACCGTTCCTTCTTCACTTTGTTGGTCGAAATCCTCACATTAGACCTTACATGATGTGGACTGGAATGGTTTCGGTCGTGGCGTCGACACTTGGTGCTGCCTTCTCTACTACGGTGAATGATAACACAACGCTTAACCAGAAGTGCGCTACTTACACTTTATGCAGGCCCTCCAAGTTATCATTACACAAGGACTATTATATGGTGTCTCTAGTGGCATCCTCTTTGCGCCTTGTGTTAGTTATGTCGATGAGTGGTTTATCAAACGTCGTGGCCTTGCCAATGGCATATTGTGAGTAGTTACAAGACTGCTGGTCCATCTATTCCTAATGATCCTAGTTTTGGATCTGCAAACATCGCCTCCGCCGCTCTTTCGCCCATATTTGCAGTTCTTCTTCGACGCTTTGGCCCACGGACTACCCTTATTGGGTGGGCTGTCTTCATCGCTATCGCCATCTCTGTTGGAATAGTCTTCGTGAGCTCTAGGCCTGATGAGCACATCCGCACAGAAGCAGAAAAGAGAGCCAGCAAGCCCTCACTGAAGCCGTTGAAGAGCCCTCGCCTCTGGCTGTTCGTCCTCTCCATGGCCCTGCAGAGCTTGGCAAACAACCTTCCCGCCAACTACCTCCCGAGTTATGCTACCGACCTTGGTGTAGCGCCGGATAACGCGGCACTGTTGGTCACTTATCTGTCATTGTCTGGAATCGTCGGTCAGGTGCTGCTCGGTGCAGTTACAGATGCCAGTGGGCCCTTGGTACCGTTCCTACTAAGTGTGATTGTTAGTAGTTTCTCAGTGTTTGTTGTGTGGGGATTAGGAAAAGCTTACTGGACCATGGTGGTTGTTTCGATTCTCTTCGGTGCTTTTGCTTTCAGCTTCATGGTATTGCGCAGTCATATGGCAGCTATTGTTGTGAATGATGAGGAACGATCTGGGGATCAACTCTTCGTGTCCGGTCTACTCTTATTCACTCGGGGCATTTTGGGAGTCGTTTCTGGTTACATAGCTGCGGCGGTGTTGTCGAGCAGAGAAGACGTGGGCGTGCAACCTGGCTACGGCGCAGGTAAATGGCGTCCCTTCATTGTCCTACTTGGGACCACCATGACTGCTGCCCTTGTCGGAGTGATGGGTTTGCCGGTGAGAAAGCGTTCGTGACGCTCTTAGGGCATTAGTCATATCCACCATCCTATCTCAGAAAAGTAACGAGACTCTTATTTAGAGGTTTGGTAGTAATAGATGTCTAGTAGAGTAAATGCCTTTCAACAATCCCCTGCTGAGCTGTCCACCCTACCCAATGAGTTGAACCGTGGTATATGAGACCCAAAGCTATACCACCATACTGGCTGCGGTTAACCAGGTATTGGTAATCATTTATTCATTGAATCTCTTTGACGGATGGTATGTACACTAGCCGCTTTGAACGTCTAAAAATCTGCTCGTACTACCTAATAGGTGTTCGTCTTGAAGGGTAGTTTATATGGGGTAGATACAACCTTACCCTGGGCATGTACACATGTCAAATGTCTCTTTTAGAGCTCTTTGAAAGAAATTCAAGTCACCAACCCACCACCTCTCTTCTTTCTGACTTCCAGTACGCTCTAGCGTTATCCCTCCCTATCCTAAATACTTTAAATCTGCCTGCTAATCTACATGCACTACGCCTTCGTACGATGGAAACAATCCCTTGTGCCATCACAATACGATCAAAATAGTACTCATTCGTTTAAGAAGTAATTATTTGCTGCTGTAGGGTGTCCGCATGCTTGAATGGAAATCTCATAAGGATACTCTATTGAGACAGATGAACACGCTTAGTAAACATATAGAATGGTCCAATAATCGAATGATAATTCTTTATGGACGATGAATTAAATTACTACGTCGTGATTCACATCTCCTTTACTGGTCATTGTCATTAGGCTCCTGAGTAGTCTCAGGCTGCAACATCTCTCCATCCTATCACACTCGCTTCCTACTAAGTCGCGTACTTGAACGCAAAACTAACAGACTCCACAACGTCCCAGTCCTCCTTGCGTGCTTCATCACCAAAGATGCGCAGCGCCATGACTCTCATCCGATACGAGCCTTCATCGAGCACACTTCCATCCGCCAACAATCCGTTGAAGTACGCGCGCAGTTGCCTTCTTCCAATGTGCGTTTGTGGGAATCCAGCCAATGCTCCCAGTACCTCGTCACCTCGCAGCACCTCTACACGCAGCAGACGTGAGCCAACTAGAGGATAAATGTAGACGTTGGGTGTGGCGCTCATGTCACCGTTGTCAGTCGGTGGCGGGTTTTTGGGATCTGGTCGTGGGATAGTGTAGGAGGCATTCGCAGGTACGGGCGCATATCCTTGCGCGAGGTAAACATTGTCAGACGTGAGGACGGTGGCACCGCGCATGCTACCTACGACTCCGAGGTAGGGGAGAACAAGCTTGTCACCCAGGGTGATGAAGCCACTATACACGGGTAGCAAGGTCGCGTTGAGACCCGCTGGCGGTGCAATCTCAACAGTCACGTTGACAGATTGACCGGCAGCAACATTGACGCGATTGGATGAGAAGGACACAGTAGCCCATGCATCTACAATGGAATTCGAAATCAAGCCCGGACGAGGTACAGGAGCTTTAGCATCCATTGTGTACACCGTGACAGCTTTGCGATGATTCAAATCGAGGACCTCGTCCGTGGAGCCTGTGTTCATAACACTGAAGGTGTGAGAACCGACGAAGTGCTCTGTATCGTTGAGCATTAGACTGTCAATATCGATCTCAAGGGTAGTGTGCGCAGCTTTCCAAGCTTGCACGATTCCGGCACCTTGTTGTGCGACTGGAGCGAGAATGTCAGGATGTGGAATCTTGCCATCGTGCCAGGCGAGCGGCTTCGAGGTGTGTGTAAGGATTCTGCGAAGACGCTTCGGCTCCAGCTTTCCATATACTTCGCCGAGCATTGCATAGATACCTGCGACCAGTGGGGTTGACATACTGGTGCCAGTCATAACACGATAGCTACCCAAAGCCGTCGGGTACGTGCTCAGGATGTTCTCTCCGGGCGAAACAAGCTGTGGAGTCATGCTCAACTCCCAGCTTGGGCCCCAACTAGTCAGCTGGCCAGCGACATATCCGCCAGTCTCGTTGTTCTCAAGCTCCTCGAGGTATGGTTGGGAACCATTGGCTGGAATAGTCACAGAGACAGTAGCACCTTGCGAAAGCAGAGAGAGCCAGTGCTCAGCAACGTATGGAACTGCCTTGACTACACCTTCAATACCGTCAGCGTAGACATAGGGCTCGTCGCGCATCGTCAGATTAGTGCGCTCATAGTATATCATGAAGCGCCCGCCCTTTGCTGCGATATTAGCGCCCTGGTCTTGCGGGTAACACTGGGTAGCACGTGAATCCTTGAATTCCAAAAGCACTATGCGCTGGCTCAGATCTGGTGTATCATCAGGCAGCGGCTTGCAGGCGTCATCTGCATTGGCAGCAGACCATAGCGGGAGTGTTGTGTCGGCAGTGAATTCGGGAACACCCATCAAGAAGCCAAACTCTTGCGTGCCATTGGCAGTGACGTTGGTCTTATAAGAGCCCCGGTTGAGGAACGTGGGGAACAGCGTATTGGATACGGCCCCCGTGCCTGTGGCGTCGGTTGCTGCCGCTGGCGAAGAGGCGTAGAAAATCCCCAGGCCCCCGTCATTGCCTTCAGACACTACAACAGGAATACCGGAGTCGACAATGCGGGAAACGACAACAGAACGTAAATCTTGTGCCCAGCCCGAGGCATCACCGTTAGAGTACGAGATGATGTCAGCTCCATCTTCGACGGCACGAGCGAATGCCAGGAGCTCGATCTCGTCTGTGGACGTGGCTGAACAGCCCCACATTCGGTATGCACCCAGCTTTGCTCCAGGTGCGGAACCAGTAAAGCCGTATTTGTTGCCTTGGAGCTGAGCGGCAATGGTGCCTGCGACGTGTGTGCCATGGCCAACGCAATTGTCCATAGGATCATTGTCGGGTTTTGGTTCTGACTGGCCAGGGGTGTAGTTATCACCTACGAAGTCGTATCCCACTTCAACCAAACAACCTGGGCCGAAGCAGCCACCCAGTGCCGGATGGGTATAGTCGACGCCGCTGTCAATGATTGCGACACGATATCCTTTGCCTGTCACACCCTCTGCGTGTAGCTTGTCGACTTGGGTCATGACATGAGGAGAAAATGTGTCCTGCGATATAGCTTGCCGTTTAACGCGCTGTGGCTGAGCAGGCACCGCAGCACTCTCTTCGCCCCAACGTGTCGTGATGCGGGTCGGCCATATGTTTTTAATTTCCGGTTGTGCCTTCATCTGACGCAAGAAGTCCGAGCCACTCGAATTTGAGCCGGAGCTCTTGAATTGGAATGAGACGCCTTTGAAGAACTGGAACCTCAGGTCCTTACGGGGCTCGACTTGCACGCCGCTGGCCGCAAGAGAGGCATAGAAGGTTTCTGGTGTTTCATCGTCCTTCGCAAACTCGACAATATAGGCGCCGGGCACAATGCCGCTTGTCACCGGCTGATCATTTGCCGCTCGTTGTACAATCGCATTCGAATGGAGACGGGGATATGTTGGTGTGGAGATGGCGACATGCGCACCCAGAACAAGGGCCGCAACGGCACAATAGAGCTTCCCCATTCTCAGGCAGCTGAGTGAGTGGGAAGGGGCGCCCTGATGCACGTTGTATTTGTACGAACACCAAGCCCATAGTGGAGACACGGGCACTGTGGAAAGTTTGAGGACATGAGCTATTTTCGTATCATTAACACAGTCAGGTTGCACAACGTGCCCTGTGTGTGTGGGGAGAGAATGGAAAGACCAGCATGGAGATCACGGGCAATGTCCACTTTCCAATATTGATTATCGGCCACCTTCCCTTTCTGGGACTACGACCGGAGAATTGACGTTGCGCGCGGGCCGAGCCCCCAGCGTTGTAAATTGGTATGCCATGTTCATTGTCAGGCTGCTATTCAATATCATGAGATGCCCGTGCAAGTTCGTATTCTTGATACGATTGCTCGTCATGCGGCGTCTTGGCAGAGAAGCACGGATAGGGGATGGACATAGTTAGGTGTGTAAAGTTATCCTTAGTGCGTACCGATTGTGATTCAAACACGAACACTGGCTATCTAGCCTTCCTCGGCGTTGTCAGGTGCCTTTGCACATGACGTTGTGCAGCCACTGACCTTTCCACCCTTAGATTGAGCGAGAAGTTCGCGTTCTTTAGGTCTTGGTAGCACTTATGCTGCGGGCCTATGACTACACCACTATTTTGGTGTTTAGCCAGGCACGGATACTAGTGATTCACTACGTGATGTGTGCGTAAGGCCTAGGAAATGGCTCTTGGGCCCTTGTTAGATATTTCTTAAACTAGTAGACAAGTATATATTCACGCGATAAAACTTTTGCTAGGCTGGCAGATGGGTAGGGTTGCCAAGCTT
>JAODYC010000076.1:9034-62471 GCA_026262405.1 Curvularia hawaiiensis
TTTTTTTTTTTTGATTTTTAACTGTTCATCCTGTGCATATCAAATTTAATAAATACCAGACCGAAACAAACAACAACAACCAAAGGGTCATAGATTTTATAACGAAGTTGACGAATTTCATGATTGGATTACTTTGCTCTCTCCCTTTCTCTCTTACATACCCACGCACACACGTTCTCTCTCCTGTTTTGTTCGACTACTATACAGATTGAATCAAAACCTCTCTTTGTACAAGATTAGCGTGTTCCAGCTCCTGCCATTACAACCTGCTTTCCCCTTTCTCTTTACACTATCATGACTCGTTCTCCAACTCTTGTTTTTTTTCCTGAATCAAGGTGGGCTTGGCGCTGCTGCCTTTCGGGGTATCGTATCATATCGTACAAGACGTGAGGTGAGGCCGGGGAGAAAAAACAAACAAACGGGGAAAATACCGTACAGCCGGCATGCTGGTGGAAGTGAAGTGGTCCCCCTGAGACTGAATACCGTATACATGTTTTTGAGGGGTGAAAGCGTGTACTGTCGCTCACGTGGCAGTGATAGTAGTGTGTCAAGGGAGGGGGGCCTTCCTTGACGAAAATAAGTCATTCTAGCGTTTGGTTCCAGTACCAGATGACTTTGTGTCGGGCTGGACGGCGCCGAGGGCGGCAGCGGCCTTGTCGTCTGCAGCAGCAGCTTCTTTGGCAGCCTGTGCGGAAGTGTTAGCCGTGTGTAGACAACAAATTGTCCTTCTGTGGCAAAAGGAGAAAAAGGGAAGGGGAATTGGCTGTGTTTTGTCAGATACTTTAATCCCACGCGAGCGCTTGTTCTTGATGAGTTTGGCTTCTAGGGCGGCGGCGGCGGCTCGCTCAAGCGCTTCCTGCTCGTGTGTTAGTGGATTGTGTCTGCTACAGGTATCATCAGTATCCTTACCGCGTTCTCCGCATGCTGATAATTCACCATGGCTACTACATCAGCTGCAGCCGAGTTCTTGCCGTTGCAGACAAAGGTAGTGTCGTAGCCGCTGCGACCCATGTTTTCCGTTTGATTGCAATGCAAGATGGAGTGCAAGACGTAATATCAAAATGTGACAAGACGCAACGTACAGTAGACGTGAGTGAAAGCGCTGAAAGATGGGAGGAGAGATACAATTGGGTATCAGCCGAGTTTTGAAATGTATGGCCAGCCATGTCTGGCGAGGTGCGATAGCGGCGCGATGAAAGTGAAAGTGACGTTTTGGGCAACGAAATCGAGCCGAAGCGGAGATGACGGCAGAATGAAACTCATGACAAACGGACCTGCGGGACTTGTATCCCATCCAGTAAAAATACAGCACAAAGGCATAAAGACAGCGTGTATGGGATTGGAAAAAGTTAGTTGCTATAGAGGAGGGCAGCGTCGCAAAAACCTGACAGTAAAGACACAACAGGTATATGGAGGTCACGGGTCAATTGAGAAACAGTAGTATTGGTAGTATAAACCAATGGTGTATGAACACCTGCTCTTCGCCCGCTAAATCCAACACTTATTTGGTTGTTATGATCTTCAGCTTCTTGGGGCTGTGAGTGAACAGGTTGGCATAGGCCTTGGGAACAAACTTTCGCTTGTTGGGTTCCTGGACAAAGTACTCGTAGCCCTGCTTGTTAGCAAAGTTGATGGCGTCCTCTTTGGTCTTGAACTGTATCCGGTGTCCGTTCATGAAGTCGGCCGATGATTGCCAGCCCATGAGCGGGTTCTCCCATCGGTGGCCCTTGGGAAGAACGTCCCAATCCATGAGCCAGTGCGATGCGTTCCAGTCACCGGACTGTGTGGCCGTTTTAGCGGGCTTGTAGATGCTGGGGACTATTAATATTGTATCTTGATATCCAGTGAGCGGGGCTGACGTACCGAACAGTACGCGCCTGGAGATCGGTTGGGGCACCAGAAAGAACTGCAGCAGGCACGCTATCGCCGGGCTCGCTTCCGTCCATGACACGCTTGGGGATGGGGGAGAAGTTGCTGGCAATATGTTAGCCCTATCCATGCTGCTCCGGGTTCCTCAGCGACGCACGAGACACGGTAATCGATCGCGACGTTGTAGTCAGGGCGGTGCCTCATTCCCTCAGACGCACCCTCCTCCCGGATCTGAGTAGAAGAGCTGGTGAGCTTGACGGCGGGCGCATCCTCGGAGCTCGTCTTGTGTTCGTGTGGTGTGGGTTCGTTGGTCGAGTACGCGCGGTAGGAGGGGGCGATGGCCCTGGTCGCCGAAGGCCTCAGGGCAGGCGCAAGCAGCCGTGATCCAATTGACCTGGGTAGGGCAGACATGGTGGTTGCGGTGTCGATGTGGCGTGCACGATGTTCGGTGATGTCGTTGAGTTGAAGCTGGGGTGGCTGCTTGGCGAAAAGCGCCCCGGCATAATCCGTCTTGCAGCTTTCTTCTCGAACCTCACCACCGACCGCACGACCTCCATCTCCACTCCATCGTCTTGCCCGCCCTGGTACGCCGCGCGAACCCAGACAACTACGTAGAAAGAAATCAATTGGTGCTAATTGAGCCATAGCCGTCAAGATGAGCTTCATCACCAAGCGCGGTCTCTCGACCCTCATCCCTCCCAAGGTCCGGCTTTCTCTCCACCCCTCCTCTGGCGCATCTCACTGACAATGCCCTACAGATTGCCTCTCCCAATGTAAGAAATCTTCCCCAGCACACGCCCACGACGCTCTGAAGACCCGCAATCGCAACCGCCTATATTTTGGAACATCGCAAACCGCACCCACCACCATAACTACCCGAGCAGATCGCATCGCACACCCAGAGCTCAATCTATCACAACCCGGAGCAGAGCTGATGAATTCGCCAGGCTATCGGCTCTTCCCCCAATGCCGTCCGCATGCAGAAGGTCGTCAACTTCTACGAGAAGCTTCCCCGTGGCCCAGCCCCCGAACCCGAGGCCAAGGGTCTTCTCGGACGCTACGCGAAGAAGCACATGGGCAAGAACCCATCAGGAAGGCGTAAGTACACCTGGCGACGCCTAGGAACAGATCCGCTCCCGCACCGAAACAAGACAAATCATGGCATCTTAAACATGAGACTGACCGAGCACAGCGCTTGTCCACGTGATTGGCTTCTTGATCGCGCTTGGCTACGCCCAGAACTACTACTTCCATCTCCGTAAGTTTGATTAGCTGCAAAGATGAGGCGAGGTGACTCACAGCTGGCAGGCCACCACAAGAACAACGAGCACTAAGCGGCTCGGTTGAGATGCGCTGGATGACCATGAGCGGATAGACAGCACTTGTATATCTAAAGTGTAGATGGAATCAAGCACTCTGCGAAGATGTTCCCCTTGATTGTGCGTTTCGCCATGCCTCGTTTCTTTTTTTCAGCCCAAGTTTCAGCACAGAACAGGCTGCACTGCCTCGGACAATATCCTTGGGCTGCGATGACTGGATGCTTTTTATGACAAGACACCAGACGGTAGCTGCTATCAGAAATTTGCCGTGTATCCCTTGGCCCAGTCATATATCTGTTTGAGGTGGTGAAAGGTTCCCACGTGGCTATCCCAGCATGCGCTCGTGATCGTACTGGTGACTCTGCAATGCTCGCCCTTTGCCTCGCTATCAATAGCACATGCGTGAATGTTGATGCGGCACTCGGCGGCGTGATAGGCCGCACAAACACTCGTCATACCCGGTGCCTCATACGTACAAAGAAGGCCCCAGCCCATGCCAAGACTAGCGCCTCTCATCATCGTGGCTACTACCGCCCTCAACCTCCTATACATCCATCCACACCCGCAAATCGCCCCGCCACTAAAGGGCTCCTTCTCCCCAATCTCTCCCACCCGGCTACGACCCGTGCCGTTCGGTATACCAGCGCGACTTCGCACGTGTTCGCGACTGCCCGCTCAGCCCGCTCAGCCCGCCAGCTCCACTTTGAAACCCTCGCAACCCTCGAAACCGTCCGCAACACCCGCCGCGTGAAGCCACGACCTTGCAGACAGCGATTCTGCGGAAGCGCCCACTTGATATCCGTGGCGGCTCTTAGCATCTGACATTAGGTGATTACCTCCAACTTTTCTTAGCTCAGAGGTCGCATATGAGGGATCGCGGGCATCCGGACTCGCACCAGCTGGCGCCACTCCCACCAAACTCTATCTACAATCCTAAGCACAAACATTGTTCTGACATTGATTCTTGCGCCACTGCAGTTCCGGAAATTGTTATGGCAGAGCAGGTTGCCAACGATGTGGTAAAGGAAGCACAGTCGGTGGGACGTCCTGCGCCCATCGACGACTCTGCGTCAACTACCAACGACCCCGCCGTGAATGGCGATCCGCCCTCGGGCACACCGACCACGAAACTGACTCCACCTGACGCGACCTCGACTAAACCCGCAGTAAACGGCACAAACACAGCCTCGGCTGGTGGTGCACACATGTCGGAGAAGGCCGAAGGACAAGCGACAGACGTAAGTAAAGACAATTAGGGGTAATGGAGGTGGCATTGACCGCGGCAGGCTGACAACAAGCAGTCGGGCGCGTCACAGCATGAGACTAAACAACCGCAGCTCCTCGGGGGCTCCAGCGAACTCTCGGTGGCCGACTCGATGGCTGTGGCCGACGCGAGCGGCGGTTCGGATACGGACATCAGTCGCCCTGGTAGCGTTGACCAGTCGAAACGGGATGGAAGTCATGTGCGCACTGGCTCGACAGCGAAGAAGCAGCCTTTCAAGTCGGTGTCTGTAACGAAGAGCTTTTTGGCGAAAACGGTTCCCTCAACCCCTGCTGCGCGACCTGGCGACAAAACCACTCCCACTGCACCGCTCAAAACCTCCAACGTGCTTTCGGCAAAACCCCGCCTCGTTGCCAAATCGGGCGGCAGCAATACCCCACGTACGCTCGGACAGGCCAATGGCGCGGGCGCAGGCCCAGATGCGAGCAAAGTCTGGAATAAGAACCAGCCAGTACCTCCACCTCCACCGAAGCAGTTCACCGATGAGGAGCTGAAGCAGCAGTATGGAATTCACCTTGCGACCCGTTTACAGGCCGACGAGGCGGGCAAGGAAGCCAAGTGGGCTGACATTGACGACGATGAGGACGACTGGGCTCCGGAAACTGTGCAATGGATGGACGGAACAAAGTCTTCTGTTGCAGTACCATCAGAAACGCCAGCGCCGCCTGCAGAGGAGCCAAAGACGATACTCAAGCCCGAGACACCTGCCGAAACACCCAAACCTTCAACATCTCCAGCACCAGCTGCAAATGCCTCTAAACCCAGCGTTACCGGTGGAAATAAGACAATCTTGAAGCCTGGAGCACATGCACAACCTACTGGGAAATCGAGTCTAGTCCTCAAAGGCCAACCGGAAAAGCCAACGCTGGTAGCTAAGCCATCCGCGACTGAGAAGAAGTCACCATGGGCGCCACTGCCTCCTATTGAGAAGGTCTCACCGGTGCAAATCAATCCGCCTGCACACCAGCCCCCTCCTCAGCGTTACTCCCAGCGGGAATCTCATCCCTACGATAGCATGCCCCCACCACCCGCCAAGGAGATCGCCCCTGATGACTTCAATCGCTCATGGCGAAATGACAGTGGTGGACGAGACGGACGAGACGGAAGAGAGCTTTTCAACTCACAAAGCGGTCGATATGAACCTGTCCATAACGATGTGCGGAGAGGCGGCCCTCGTGACAGTGGCTTCCGGCAGCAACCTTCCGTTTTGCAGAGGCCCGCGCAAGAAGGCCCCGCAGAGCCGTCAGCTGCCTTCCAGACCTCGAGAGCAAGTGCGGATGGCCCTACATGGGGCAGGCGGAGGAACTCCTCCAACGTCAGTGGTGGCATGCCCAGACGCATGTCGATAGATCCTCGAGCACCAGACATGCCCACTGGCCCAATGCACATGGAGCGTCGTGAATCGCATTCTGTCAATGGCTACGACCATGCAGAGTCAGTGGCCTCTCGGCATTCACCTTTCCAACAGATGAGGTCTCCAAACGTTGCTCACGCTCATCCCGCGTCACCGTATGGCTCTGTTGCTTCATCCGCTGCCCAGGACGCACCAGCCCCAGCACCAGCCCCTCCTGCAGAGAATCCTGTTGAAGTACAGAAACGCCTCATGGCCGAGAAGATCGAGCGCGCTCGTCTCAAGAAGCAACAAGACCAGGAAGCAGAGAAGCGGGCAGAGGCAGAGAGGAAAGAGCGTCTTGCTAAGAAGCTTGCTGCCATGGGCCCGCCTGAGAAGCCAAAGGCTAAGGAGCAGTCTCCCACGCGCCCTGAGAAGCTTTCGCAGAAAGAAAAGACCGCACCCGCTCCTGTGCAATCGCCGCCGAAGCCACCTGTTCCGACTGCGGAAGGCGAAGTAACTCAGTATGGCATGATGAAAGTGCACCAGCCTCACCCGGTCAGAAAGTCACCGCAAACGGAGCATGCCCGACCGGGCCAGCACATGGCCCCTGCATCACTTCCACCATCTGCAGCGCCGCATTCACACGAGCAGCAGCCTGGACAGTCGTTTGACACGTTTACGCGTGATGGTGAAAAGTCGAGGTTGCCTGTTCAGTCTGTTCACTCGGAGACCCCCACAAGCCAATCAGATGGCGCCGTTCCTTCTGGCTCTCGGCCGCAGGGTCCACCTGCCGTTTGGTCGCCAGCAACAGCACCGCCTCAACCTCAACCCAGGCCTTGGACATCACAGGTGTGGGGTCCTCCGCAAACGAAAGATCGCGCCCTTGGCAACGGTACTTTTGATTCGAGCTATCGAGGCCAGTCTTCTCGTCCTGGAACTCAGCAGCAACTTCCTGTTCAACCACCAGCAACAGCCCCCATCGGCACAGCCATTGCTCCACAAAGCCTTACAACACAATCCACCAGGCCTATGCCTGCCTCGCAGCCAATGTTCCAGCAGCGGTCCTCTCATGCCCAGCCCGCTCCGCCTTCAAGGTCGACCAGGGTGGTCAAACCCATCACTGGCGGCGGCTGGGACAATTTTGGAGATCTCATCCGCAAGGACGACCAGGATATTGTGGCAAGGAACATGCAGGAGCGTGAACGCCAGGGAGAGGGTTTCCGCCCTGAGCTGCGCGAAACTTTCAAGGACCAGCGGGGCCAGGCCCAGGTCAAGCTGCATGACAAGGTCGCAACCGAGATGGGTCTTGTTGAGGGTCTGAAGAAGGATGATACCTCAAAGCCTGCCACTGAGAGTCATTCACCCCAGCAAGTGCTTGGCCAAGGCACCCTTCAGCAAGCCACTGGCTCTCGCTCATCCCGCTTCTTCCCTCGACCAACTGAGTCCTCGACAGAGGCGATGGCGTCATCAGCAACGCACACTTCGAACAAGACTGATTCTCCCCCTCCTCCCCCGGAGACAGAAACCCACCCTGCTTTCACCAGCGAGACAGGACACCCTATGGTCAGGCTGCCGAAGCCCTCTCCTGTTGTGCGTCTGCCTCCGTCGGCATCTGGCAATGGCCAAGCCGTCAATGCACAAGTCACTATGCCATCGCGTGGACAGGCCTTGGGGGCCAGACCCCTTGCCATGAGTCCGGAATGGCAGGCTCGGTTTAACAAACTCCTTGACAAACCCGGAACGACCCCTCCACCGTCCCATTCGGCCAGTGCACCGGTGCCTGCCGTTGTTCCGCAGCAAGGCGCTGTCGCCCCAGCTGCTCTGTCCAAAGCATCCCTTGATGTTCGTGGGGCCACCGGCCCTGCCACTGTATCTCTCCCTGTCGCCCCCCAGAAGAGCTCTTTTTCGAACGACCGCGGTAAGGACGTGATCACCCGCAAAGGCGCCGAGGCCCTTTTCGAAGACAGGGAGTTTGGTTCGTTGCCCACTGTCAAGTTGTCCAAGGTCCCTCACCTAGCGGCAGATCAGCCAATCAAGGCCGCCCCCAAGGACGATCAGCACAACAAGTACAAAAAGTACGAGAATCCATTCACAATGCGCCGACTGGAAGCTTTCGACATCGAGAAGACGGCCCAACACAAGGGCAAGTTCGATGTGGCCATCCGTCTTCCAAACATGAAAGAACCCGTGACAAAGTCTGTTCAGAAGAAGCACTATGGGCCAAAGTTGACCCGACAAGCCAAGCCCAAGCCTACTGGTACTTCGAATGCAGCTTTCCCCAACGGCGCAAAGGATCGTCCACGCAAGGCGTCGCAACAGAGTCAGGCCGATCGCTCGTACACCAGCAACAGCACCTCTCATCCATCTGGGGCAAAGTCATGGACGAACAATACCAGCACTCGCACACCATCCGCTCAGCAGCCGACGACCTGGGCTAAACTTGCGGCAGCCTAGAAGTATCTTGTTAATGTTTCTATCTGGATGCTTCGTTTACGAAGTGTTTGTTGGCCTGTCCTACTACTGACTCGATGGCAACATGAGAGCACATATACAACTGTTCCGATAGCCAGCACATGACCCGGCACCTCCTTTTCTTTGAAAACCAGTAAACCTTGCGGCATCTTGTACCACAACGCTTCGAGTGGAGCACAAGGTCGCTTTTTCCGGGAGGCAGTGTACTCCCACTTTCTTTTCTTTTACTTTTTAGTCCATGCTTATATTACATGCGACATTTGTTTCCAGGTCTGTACGAGGGCTTTTCCTTGGACCTTCGTTCATCTCCTCTTGCCATAACGGGCGTCTGGACGCAAGTATGGACTTTGACCGATACGATTCGATGTGACCTCGTGAATGCGGAAAGGGACGAGGCTAGAGCATTCATGTAATAATATATTGGAAACTCTACACTGTCTTCGACTTGCATTTGTGAAATCTGCAAGAAGGTTATTGATGATATTGTCGTGGTGTTAATCTACTCCAGCTTCCGCTTCGTCATGTAGGCGTTGTGCTTTGCTAGTTTGGATCTTGTCTTTCGCGATGACGTTTAGACCCGATCCCTGTCATTTTTGCGCCAATACCGCTCCATGCTAGCTACCATACGCAACTGCAATTGAGGCGCCACGCCATATGCTATCATAAGGTGGGCTACTAGGATCTGCAAGTGTATATAAGAGTCTGCTCTCTCTAGAAATCATGATTCATAAGCAGACTGTGTGAACGCCAATTGCATCTAGACAATACTCCGCTAACGTCTAGCTGACAAACCGACCAGGACCAAACCCCCATCTTAAAGAACTCGATACAAGTTTCACTAGACTACCAATTCGCAAGCACATACAGCAAAGCAAATAATGTCTTCACAATCCGCCATCACCTGGCCCTCACACTTCCTGCCAGGCACGACCGATAACTTTGTGTCGAACGAACGCATCGCCAAAGACATAACTTCTACACAAATCTGGGCGCTCCTCGCCAACATCACCAAATGGGAATCGTACTACAAAAACTGCGGACAAATCACACCCCCAGAATCTGGCAGCGGCTTCCTGCACAAAGGCGACGTGTTCAAATTCTCAACTTTTGGCTTCCCGCCACTGACCTGCACGGTAGAAGAGTCCGTGGCACCAGAGAGTAACGGACGCGCGGGGCGACTGGCGTGGAGTTCCAAGACGCCTGAGGGGCTGGAGATCTACCATGCGTGGGTGGTGGAGGACCTGGAAGGCCAGCGTGTGCGTATTTTGACGCAGGAGAGTCAGATTGGGGACGTGTTTAAGGAGTGGGAGGCGCGAAAGCCGAATCCCATGTTGCTGGGGCATCAGGATTGGTTGGATGGGTTGATTACGGCTGCGGCGGGAAAGCAGGTTGGGGAGACCAATCTGGAGGCTGTGGGGTTCAAGGGATAAAGAATAGGTGGTTTGAGTGTAGCTAGGCAGAAATCGAAATCTCCTGATGGGTGTGCGATTAATCAGTGTTTAGTTGGGTCCCTGCGTCCACTCGTTGTATTCCAGAAGAAAATCACGGTCAAACGGTGTTCTAATGGTATCCCAAGTCGCCCAAGTGTCTCCGGCTGGGTAATGGCTTTGAGAGTCTTGATTCCAGCATTGAGAAGGAAAATTATTACGGATGTGCTGACAAGGTGTAGTGTGGTGCTGCGGAGGTTGAGAGGTGTGCAGTGTTTGAGCGTCGTACCACGGGCCTGAGATTGAGGTCAAAGTAGAGTTGATTCCGTAACACGCGGTCCGCTGCGGAGAGACTTCCGGTTGCTGGAGCCATGGCTGTGGTCCGAAGGACGTGAATCTGGAGGGTTGACAGACATTGGGATTATCTTGAAGGTATGCATTGAATAGTTGCGACGTATAATCATGGTCCTGTGTAGAAGACGGGGGTACACCTAGGTATTCGTTGTTGGTCATTCTGCAGCCATATTCGTGATTGGCAGACGGCGAGAGGATGTGCTGAAACGGTAGATTCGATGCAAAGTTACATGCAACGTTTTCTTTTGGCGTTTGCTGTGTTGAATCGAAATGCTCAGAAGGCGAAGGATGCTCCAGAGTCAGCAACGACGTGCCTGGATCATAGCTTGAGCCAATGTAAGCATTGCTTTTCTCATCTTGGTTGAGCATCGGCTCTACCGATGTGCTTATGAGAATGGTGAAATCGACCAGGAGATCGAGGGCGTTCATACTGATAAAATCCAAAGACAGAGTATGAAAGAAGCGATTGATCTAGTTCCGAATGTCTGCTAATATACAGATGGACTTTACTTGCTTGCCACTACTCGAGTCAAGAAGAGTTCAAGTGTTACGCGAACAGTACTCGTACCAGACGGGTGTCACGTCTCAGTGCAATGTGATAGCATATACCGGCCAGGATACAGACGTCTTCATTTAGGCTTACCGAGGTTTTCCCTGCTTATTGAATTTATATGCTATGTTTGGGATTGTCATGAAATGCTCTTGTGGTCAGCGTAAATATTGCAATGTAAGAAACCCAAAGGGATGTCATGATGGCGTCAGGTACATAGAAGCATAAGCCGAAGACCAATGGAATATTGTATGATCAAATGTTTGCATTGAACTGAAATGTTTAAGCATGTTCGTAGATGACATGTCATACGTTCTGTGAGATCGTGTGCTTTATGACGTGCCCCTGTTGATGCATCAAGTTGTACGGTGCATTCCATACCAAGGGAGCCAGACGGAGGTGCGACAAGGCTAAGTTGACAAGGTGATGCCCGTATGATGAGTGCTGCGTAGATGTTCCAGAAATGTTCTCGTCGGTCCCCTTCTGAGAAGAGTTGGCACTCAGTACGCTCCGTGGTTGCAGTTGGAGAGGTCTTCCCCGCAGCTGTGTCACAGCTACAAATGCTGAGTGCCTGGGCGCCGGCAGCTGCTAGCGTGGAGATCTGTTGACATCCACCCCACCATACCCAATCCATCTGCAGCAAGACATGCGCGCTGCGCGACGCGTTAAATGTGTCGATTCGAGCTCTTGAGCTTGCTGATAGCCTTTTGCCAGCGTCTGGCGACGCGAAAGACACGTTCCCGCAACCAGACAGGCGACTTGCCGTTACCACAACCATGCTCCACGAACTCCTCCTCTCGCTCTCCGGACACCCTTCCTCGTTATTCGATGACCCTAGCCACGTGACCTCGACCACTGATCATTTACTCTCCCCGTCAGAAAGAGAACTTTTGTCCTCAATCGGTCATCTTTCCAAACTACATCGGAAGCTGCGCGACCACGCCAACTGGATTGCCGCCTCTCACCCTTCGATAATTTGCCGAGCAGTCGCTACTTCAATCATATCGCATCACCTAGAACAGTTCCAACAGAAAATACTCGACGTTGAGAGTCGGATCCTCAAACAGGATGCCTCCACCGTCGGCGCATACAACATTGTGCCACTCGCTGGAGTGGTCAGCGAATTTTCAGAATGGCTCAGAATCATGGAGTGGTTGTGGGACATTACCAACTACATGATCCCTGCAGAAGCCGCTTCCAAGATTGAGAAAATGCTCAGCCAGTCCGCTTCTGGCGCTGGCGTAATCGACAAGCTGCGAGCTGAGGCTCAGACGGGGTTTCCTGACATCGAAGAGGCTGCCAATGGTCTAAGCAAAGTTGCAGAAACATCGTGGCTGCGACAACTATCAACATGGTTGTTGTACGGTCGCTTGCCCTCATGTCGCATTGACTTCTTCATTCAACAAGACGACGAAGATGCAGAGGAGCAGATTTTCATTCTGCAGAACAAGTTGCTACCCAAGTTTGTGACTAGACAAACAGCTCTCTCGATTCTGTTCGTTGGAAAGTCACTCAACCAGATCCGGTCGCTGCCACCATCTGTAAAGGTGTTAGACACTATTAATTCGCTCTCAGAGCTCGATCTGCTACCCAAGCATGTTCAACAACTTTCTGAAGTGACCGCACCGATATCAGCAGCGAAGCTTTCTGAAGCTGTTGCAAATATTCGTCTGTCGCTGTCACGAAATCTCCTGCAGCACTTGCTGCCACGGGAGAAGATCGTCGAAACTTTGACTGTGCTGCACCAGTTTTTTCTAATCGGTCGGGGCGAATTTGCCTTGACATTGATTGCCGAGGCGGACGACAAGATGTCTTCGCGACACCGCAGTCAGTCAGCGCTCAAGTCTAGCCAGTCGGTAAAAGGCGTATTGCTGAAAGAGGCGGAGATCAACCATATCCTAACGCGCTCTTTCTCCGTCCTGTCGACATTGTCTAGCGAGGACGAGCATACAGACGACATCCTAGATGTTGCAACACAGCTGCTACACCTGACGGTGAACAGTTCTTCTGGCCATCGCCCTGGAACACCAGGACGTGCCAAAGATGCAGACTCTACGCTTCCACAGCTGGCAAATTTATCATTTGACGAGTTGCTGCTGTCTGTGCCAACATCCCTCACGATGGACATTCGATCGCCACTCGATCTGTTTCTGACAAAAGCCGACGTTGACGTTTACTCATCAATCAACTCCTGCCTACTTGCAGTCAGGCGGGCCCATCTACACTTGGCGGAATTGTGGAGGCATAGCTCAATACGGAGAGACTATCCATGTCCCCCAGGCTACCAATACAGCAACTCTGCACATGGACGAGCGGTTCTCAAACGACGCCGCGAGCGTACTAAGAAACGGTCGCAAGACATGCGGAAGATCTGGGCAACGTGCGCAGCAGCCATCTTCTTTCTGGCCGAAAGCGAGGCTTACTTTCATGGAACCGTTGTACAGCAGACTTTCCGTCATTTCATTACTTGGGTCGTCGGCCCACAAAGCCCGTCGTCGCAACCACCTACAGCGCCGTCAAGCCGCCCTTCTTCATCGAGATTTCGCAGATCTATACCTGATGGCAACACCAAGCAGCACGACCCAGAAGCGCTGGCTTCGGCGCATCGCCGCTTTCTTTCTTCGGTCGCTTACTCTCTTCTTCTGACTGACCAAGCCTTTACCAAGTCGCTTCGTACGCTGTGCACTCATGTTGACGAATTGGTGGCGTACATCACACGTCTCACTAAGGTTCAGCAGAATTTGGACCTCGAGGAGGACGAGGGAGTAGAGGACTATGCTCAGAACTACAAGAAAGAAGAGCGAGATGTTAGTATTGAAATGGACCGCGCACGAAGGAGATTG
Source organism: Curvularia hawaiiensis (assembly GCA_026262405.1). NCBI lineage: Eukaryota > Fungi > Ascomycota > Dothideomycetes > Pleosporales > Pleosporaceae > Curvularia > Curvularia hawaiiensis. The sequence continues at coordinate 22,484 of JAODYC010000076.1, forward strand.
GATAGCGATTTGAAGGCACTTGTCGATCGACTGAGAGAAATTGATAGCGAGAGAATTGGAGCTTCTGCCCCTGGCACCGCGAGTTCTGTCAGCATGGAGGAAGGGGCTTACGAGCCGCTAAGGGTAGGGGGAATCGATCGCTTGCTGATGAAGCTTGACTGGGGAGGTGAGGATGAGGAAGGGGAGGAAGAGGCTGAGGACCTGTTGTAGTTTCGAGGTGGTCTCTTCCGCTAGGGTTGGCCTCTAAGGATGCTACTCCAGCTTGGCAAGCTGGCGTCATCTCTGCTGAGACTATCGACTATTGGGATATCTCATGTAATAGCTAGCACTACATGCACAATCAACACCACACAAGTTCCATGGCTACCTCCTACTGACTAGTGCATGAGAAGGATGTTACGATCTGGAAACAAAACATAGTGGTAAAAGCTTAGTATCAGGGCGTGCGTTTGCTACAAGGTATGAGGAGAAGATTGAGCAGTTCACAATCAGCCTAAGCTGCTATGCACCATACTATCAATTCAGTGTCTGGTTTGAGTGGTCTCGTGTGCACAGTTGATGTGTATTATGTCGAACTCTTTTTAGTTCCCACTTGACTATGTTGTTCTTGCTGCAGTGAACGTTGCGGACTTAGATCAACACTAATGTACTGGATGTTTTCATAGCGCCAAAGTAAGGTCCAGTAGTATTCGGTTACACAACTCAACGAAACCAACGGCACCCACTTTTCAAGGACATTGGCAGAACATGATTCAGGGAAAGAAAACAGGTACGAGAAGCATGCCACATCGGGCTTTAGCCGTTGGTGGAGTCTACAAAAAATCGCAACCATACAATATCAAATTCCTTAGATCGACACAGCCCTTCCTACTGGCGACCAGAGGCAAAAAGAAATGCTTATTTTCTGATAGATGGAGGCAAAAACGAGGTCGCACCCGGGTTCGAACCGGGGTTACCAGAAATTTGATTTGATCGAAGTCAAAATCTGGAGTGATAACCACTACACTATGCAACCATGGTTGTTTTGATGAGAAGATGATACAAATGTCGATACATATCCAAAATTAACGCACGCACGCTTGTAAATCTGATTTGTGGGCTTCCTACATGAGTCAGACTGCATTGTGCGGGGTCATTCTCGCGATCGCGAAACGAGGGGTTCGGGTCTTGCTAGTGCGCGCTCCACCGCCGACTCTAACGCTACTCTAGCATCGAGCCATGCATCTGCTCTTATAATCCACACATCACTGTTCACGCAGGGAAACAGTCAAATCAGAAGTATCATAGTTCTCATTGCATTTTTCTACTGTTCAGACATTACTTCAATAAACACACTTTTCTTCGTAAATCATCGTTTAAACATCATGACCGCAAGTGGCGAGGTGCTGCTCGCCATCATCAGGCAGCGTCCACAGAGGCTCGACGCCAATAATACCCCGTTCGGTAATGGTCAAGTTGGCGGAGCTCTTGGGAATGAGTTGCTCGCCTTTTGTAGCGAGGATAGAAAGGACGTGTGCGGCGGCCTATAGGAAGCGTTAGCAATCTCCTTTAAAAAAGAAACAGCTCCTTTCCCATAGGATTGGAACAGAAGGGGCATAGATACAACATACCTTCGCGTTAATAGTCAGAGTCTCAGGATTTGGGTTATCTATCGTGTCGCAAGCCTGGTGGTAGCATGGATCTTGCTCGACACCCGTGCCGGTATGCAGGCCACCGACGGGCTTGCCAATGTTCATGAAGGACTGGTAGTCGCTTCCGCCGGTGAACCTAGCCGCAGTGACGTTGACGCCCTTGCTAGTCATGTGCTCGACGAACAGCTTCTCTACGGTTTCGGAGCCCGGTGCGCCAGTCAGATTGTAGACGCTGCCGTCACCGTCAAAGACGCCAAAGTAGCCGCGAGAGACCATGTCGAAGTTGAGATAGACGAGGATGTTGTTCGCCTCTGTGGCATTGAGGTTCTGCGTGTAGTATTTCGAACCGAGGAGGCCGTTCTCTTCTGCTCCCCACCAGGCAAAGCGGACCTTGTTCTTGACATTGAATCTGCGGAGGGCGCGGGCGATTTCGAGGATCAAGGTGCTGCCGGAGCCGTCGTCGTTGATGCCTGCGCCGGCTTGGACGCTGTCGAGATGGGCACCGAGCATAATGACGTTTTCTGGGTCGCCATCTTTGGTCTCGGTGAAGACGTTCTGGGTGATGCGTTCTTCAACGACCTGAGTTTGCTGGAAGTAGGCCTCGACGGCTTCGCCGGCGGTCAGACGGGCAACGAGAGGCTCGGCGTCCGAAAGGTTGATGTATCCGGTCGATACATATTCTGTTGGGTTGGGGTTGGAGAGGGTTCCACCAGTGACGTTAGCTCGATCGCTGGCGTAGATGATGACTGCGGCGGCACCAGCAGCAGCGGCTGGCTTCATGCGTCCAGCGAGAGTAGTGCCATCGGGACACGAGCCACGCTGCACAAGAACAATCTTTCCCTTTACGTCCAGGTTATCGTATGCCTCCTTTGTGCAGCCCTCGGGTCCAGAAGCGCCCAGGGCGAGAGGAAGCGTCAGACCCTCGGGTGGAGTCGACGGAGAATATGACAACCCGACGACACGGTACGAGGTGTTGCTGACCTTGAACTCGATAGAGTCGACTCGGTTGAACAGAGCGGGGAAATCCTGTGTCCATGTCTTGAAGTGTGTATTTTGTGTCTTTTCAAGCATATAGTCGACTGAGGCTGCGTAGCCGGGAAGGCCGAATGCTCGGTTTCCGCCATTAGCCTTTGCAATCGCATCGAATGCTTTGAGGTTGCCCATCAATCTACATTTTGTCAACGGCTTCTTTTCAATACCGGGGTCAAACGTACTTCTCGCCTGTAATCTGGTCTTGGATAGCGCTCGAGGAGACCATAGGACGGGGCCTAACCGCAGCGAACGCTTGCGCAGCGCCAGCGAGGGCGATTGCGCTTGAGAACTTCATATTGACAGCTCGAACCAACTCAACCGAGTATCTGAGTTTCTTGAATTCGTGCGTAACGCTTCGCCATTCTAAGGCGGCGATGCATCTTCATATACAGGATTTGCCTCAATGTCTTGGTAAACACCGGGTCGGTGGATAAATAAGCGCAGCATTTGGTTCGGTCCACTCTTATCACGAGCGCGTCCTGTGCTGTGTCCGGAAAAGAAGGTCATAAGAGTGTTACCATTTTTTGCCAAGGGGCCAAGGCCGATTTCGAATTACCTGCCAAAAGGAGGTAAGATTAGCTTGGCGTAGGGATGGAGATAGCCAGAAGAGTGACTTTGTAGGCGGAGGAACCGGTGATCGAAGCTGACATTCGGAATTGACGGACCGACCGAGGGGATAACAGCCGTGGATGCATGAAGCCTCAGCCGTTGTGGATGCTTTGATCGGATGTTGAGGCTGTATCTGTCATCATCATCTCAACGACTCTTACAGACTATTTCAGAGGGCCTTCAATGTAGGGGAATCGGAACGAGCTTAGGAATGGGAACACGAAGAGTATAGATTGGAGCGCCAGTGGGACTCGACTTATATAGTGCTCGCGAGCTACGAGTACCTGAATGTCAATAGCCGATCTTGGTACAGAGTCGGTGTTAGTATTACCTAAAGAGAGATGAGGAGAAGATATTGCACAGGTAAGGTAACGAGTTTGAAGAGTAAAAGCATAGTTGTTATCGGCAGTTTCATCTCTCACTGTCTAGCAGCGGTGTGCGCTCGGTACCTTCCGAACGCCCGTCTCCATTCGCTTGACCTACCGTTTGGGCTTGCCGGGCTTTTCTATCCCTTAGCACGAAGGAAATGCCCATGGCCAGTAGGAAGCCTTGTAAGATGCCAGTAAAGATGAACAAGCCCCATGCGCTCCAGCCGCCCGGTCCTAAGCGGGCATATAAACTGGCAGCAAAGACAAAGCTACCAGGTGTTTGTATACACATCATGGGTATGGAAAGACTGCCAGTTTCTTGTAGTTTCCAAGTCATTAGGATCTGAGGTATGTATTGTATCGCTGCAAGCACAGTAGCGAGGAGCCCGAGAAAGTTCGCCCAGCCGCGGACATGGGATGGAAGGGCGTATACGAAGACGACAGAACCGAACAAGGCTATGATGAAGAAGGCGATAGACGCGCCAAGTACAAGCACGGCTTCTTTCCATGTCGGCATCTGGGTGTCTTGCTCTTCTTCTACGGCGGACGGATCTCGGGGGAAGAAGACGAGGAACAGTAACATGCTGGAAGTGTAAGTTAGTAGCTGCGTAGCTGCGATTGCCCGATATGGAGTCGTACATGAAGAAGAAGCAGGCCCACTGCACGCCTATCTGGACTATTCCCAGCATGGCTGCTGCACATGGAAAGTTGCCGATTTCCCTGCAGCAGGCCATGTCCCTTGTGCTCTCAGGCAGTGTCAAGATGTTGGCTATGCTGGCCGTGCCAGACACGGTGCCAAGTAGGACAAACATGGGACTGAGGCCCCGGGAAGAACGGCGGGATATAATCTTGTAGTGCTGTGGGAGATAGGATACGAGAATACCGACTACGATGAAGCTGCAAGACGTGGTGGTTAGCCTTGTTTACTTTGGTACTGTGGAACGCATGCATGTGAGGCGTACAGGGAGACGGAGAAGTTGATCAGGTCGGGGTACTCCAGCTCGGTGCATCGCTCATCATGGGGATCCATGGCTGCAGTGTTGTCTGTGTGTTTCAAAGCAGTCTTTCGTTCACTACATGGATTTGTTGCTTGGGTTGGCCTCGGAGGCTGCGGCAGAGGTACAGGGGCAGTGAGATGGACGGAACGGAGAGCGCGTGTGACGTACACGCGTGTCGGCAGGCAGACGGGCGAGCTCCGAGCATGCCTCGGCTGAAGCGCGCGCACCCGTGCCTATCAACAACGGGCCATGGCACTGCAACACCGACCATCAATGAGGACGCAACCAGACCGTCCGCCCATCTCTGACCGGGTGCCATGGAGTTCCTGCCCGCCCTCCAGCATGGCATAGACGACCTCAAGCCCTCGCTCTTTGAGCTCCTGTCCGAACAGCAACTCGCCTCCCTACTCCCTCCGTCGCTGCGCTACCTCCTCGCCGTCGCTACACCCCGATACCCGCGCTATCTCCTGCCCATTCTCAATTCCTTTGATGAAGTCTACGCCCTACTGATGCTCCTTGTGGAGCGCCATTTCCTGCGCACCTATGGCGGCTCCTTTACCGAGAACTTCTATGGCCTCAAGCGCGCCCGTGTGCTGAGAGTGCGAGGTGGAGAGATCCCGCGCGCCCAGCTCGGTGCATCTGACAGCGTTAGAGAGGCCGTTAAGCTGGGTCGTGGTGATGTGTGGAAGAATCTCGCCGTTCTCGTCGGGCTCCCATGGCTTAAGAGGAAGATGGACGAGGGCTACGACGTCCATGCAGCACATGCCAACCTGCTCGGTCCGGGCTACAACCGCGAAAGAGAAGGACTAAGAGCCGGCGCGACCATCAAGGAGCGGCTGATGCACTACTACAAGTGGTTTTTACGGAACATATACCCCAGCGTCAATGCCGCATACTACTTTTCGCTGCTAGTCTTCAACATGGCATACCTCTTCGATGGCACAAAGTACCACTCGCCATTCATGTGGCTCATTGGCACGAGAATACGCAGGTTGGGCGAGGCCGACCACAAGGCGATTGAGATAGCCACAGCCCCAAGAAATGTTGGCCCTGCGCGGCCCGGGGAAGGCGGATCCATCTTCTCGCCGAGGAACCTCGCCAGAACTGTACAGCCACGGCTGTTGAGCTCATTGAAGATATTGCTTCCTACGAGCATCTTCGCCCTTAAATTCCTCGAGTGGTGGCATGCTTCTGACTTTGCCCGGCAATTGTCACGAAAAGCAGCAGAGAACATCGACCTACCTCCACCAATACTACCCTCTCTTCCGCCCTCGGCCAAACAACAGACATCAAAACAGGCCGACACTTCTGAGAAGCCACGGCCAAACTCATCCTCGTCCGACAAAACCCATCGCATTGATCCCCCAATCTCTTCTACCACCCTTCTCCCTATATTCACTGTGCCCTCACCACCGTCGTCATCGCTATGCCCTATTTGCGTCACACCCATTGTCAACCCAACCGCATCACCTACAGGCTTCGTGTACTGCTATACATGCATACATCGCTGGGTCGATGGAGAACACGACCGCCAGGTTGCCTTCATGGAAGGCTCCGCTGGATTCAGGACTGGAGAAGATGAGGAGGGAGGCGACGAGGGCTGGGGCAAAGAAGAAGGCAGCCGAGAAGGCAGATGGGAAAGCGGCAAGGGACGAGACGCAGTGACGGGCAGAAGAGTGCTCGGAGGAACTGAAGGACTGAGGAGAGTTGTTGTTTAAATGCTGCAATTGCAGTATGTTGTAATTTAGAGCAACCAGGATAATGATACCACCGGCGACGCATGTCTTTTGAAACCATCTAGTATTTGTTGCTGTTGTGACATCACTCCACCTGCTCTGCTAGTTCAGCTACATCGTTGTGAATATCATGCTGATCTCAGCGCCCTTTGTGACGATAAGTAAGCAGATGTGCATATTCTGCAAGTGACTCATTTCGCATCATACAGTCATGCAGCCTCAATGCAGCTCGTGTAGTTGGGCAGTGCAACATCAGGCTATGGCTCACCCACCGTGCCGCTACGCAAGCGGCCCCGCGAGCAGATTTACCCACGCCAATGTGAATACGAATAATTCTTGGCTCGGAAAAAGCTATTTTTTTTTCGGCAGAATCGGGCAGCTTGGAGTCACGATGTGCGTCTGGAGGCGCACTTGTCATGTGTCAGTCCTAAGGCGAAAGGGCGGAAGCTATCACCCAGTTCGCTTGGAGCTTCCCAGTTAGGAAAATCACGGTTTTACAGCCAATGCCAATTGCCATTCCTTCATCCACGCCCCGCTCGTTAGCTAGCTGCTTTATAAACCTTTTGGGTCCTCTAAATCTCCTTGAAGCTGCTTTGCACATTCCAACCAGACCGAACATATATCCTGCCAAGTTGGGGCTTTCCCATCATGGCCCCTCCATCAGCGCCAACGGGAAACCCTACCACTGGGTTTACAAACGATGTCGCATCACAAATAGAAGGCTTCGTTCAGGCCCAAGATGTTGCAGAAGAGGCGATTTCTAGAGACCTCGAGCAAGACAACTCATCATCTGAAGACGATGATTCTTCGTCAGGCTCAGATACCGCCACCCAGTTTTCCATGATCAATTCTTATCGCCGGCCTTCCTGGGTAAATCCTGGTTCGCGGTCTACAGCCATCATATCTTCCAGCGTACCTGAACGCAGTCATATGTCCACTTCCTGGAAAAAACACAGCCATCTGTCCAAGAAGGAGAGGGAACTTGTGCGGAACGAGGAAAGAAGTCTGCTCAGAGACAATGATTTGCTGCCACCTAAGCACCCAAGACATGGAAGCGAGGGACCCTTTGATCGCATTAGATCGGAGATGCCGATCCTCGGATTGCGCAGGGTGAAAAGCACACCAGACGAAGAGAGCGCCATTGAGTCCTCTTCCGAGCGAACAGCCCTACTAGGCGCCTCCACTGGCAATCCCGCTCAGCCATATGGCGGTCTGGATTCACCAAAAACTATCAACAAAAAATGGGACGAAGCAGTCGCGGCCGGAAAAATCAATACGAGCTGGCAGCGCGAAGCAAAAGTTTTGACCAAATCCTCCGCCCCACTCATCTTAACCTTTTTGCTGCAGTACAGTCTGCCGGTGGCCAGCATCTTCACAGTTGGTCACATTGGCAAGACTGAGCTCGGAGCTGTAAGTCTGGCAAGTATGACTGCGTCCATAACAGGGTATGCAGTCTATCAAGGCCTGGCAACTTCTCTCGACACTCTTTGCGCACAAGCTTACGGTTCTGGACGTAAACACCTTGTCGGTCTACAATTGCAGCGCATGCTATGTTTCCTCCTTCTTATCACCATCCCCATCTCCATAATCTGGGCCTTTGGCACCCGGATCCTCTCGCATATCGTTCCGGAGGCTGAAACAGCACGGTTAGCTGGACTGTACCTCAAGATCCTCATTGCTGGAGCACCTGGATACGCCGCATTCGAAAGCGGAAAGCGCTATGTCCAAGCTCAGGGAATTTTCAGTGCGACTATGTACATTTTGCTCATCTGCGCACCGCTCAACGCGTTCTTGAACTGGTTCATGGTCTGGCATCTTGGCTGGGGCTTCATCGGCGCACCGATTGCAGTATCCATTACCGAAAATATATTGCCTCTGCTACTATTCCTCTACGTCCGTTTTGTTGACGGCTACCAATGCTGGGGCGGATTCGATCGTCGTGCCCTCAGAAACTGGACGCCCATGATCAAACTCGCGTTACCAGGTCTGGTCATGGTGCTTGCCGAGTTTCTCGCTTTTGAGATTCTAACCTTGAGCTCAAGTTGGCTGGGTCCTACCGAGCTCGCTGCACAATCCGTTCTTGGATCAATTACTGGTATCACATTCCAGATACCTTTTCCTATGAGCGTCGCCGCCTCCACACGCATTGCTAATTTGATTGGCGCTACACTGGCGGTGCCTGCGAAAACAGCGGCAAAGGTAGCGGTCATCGCGTCCGTCATGGTTGGAATATGCAACCTTTTATTTCTTTCCTTGCTCAAAGAAACTATTCCACGTCTGTTTACGCCAGACGAAGAAGTCATCGACATGGTGGCCAAGCTTCTCCCTCTCTGCGCAACTTTCCAGGTTGTCGACGCTCTCGCCGCCAACTGCAACGGTATCCTGCGTGGTCTCGGCAGACAGGAAATCGGTGGCTATGTAGGCTTGTTTGCATATTACATTGTTGGCATCCCGATTAGTTTTGGAACTGGGTTCGGACCGCCGCAATGGGGGCTGTACGGCCTTTGGACTGTAAGTTTTGTTCCATTTGCACCGATTTAAAGTATACTAATGCGTTGCAGGGTCCGGCCATTGCACTTGCCATTGTTGCAGCGATCGAGGGGTGGTTTATTTGGCGAACTAGTTGGGAGAAAGCAGTTGAAGATGCAACGGCGCGCAATTCTGCTAATTAAGATCTGGACGAGTTTTGTTGTTTAATGCATCATATATACCGGAAAATAGTGTAATGTTTAGCGTACGTGAAAACGATTTAATGTCACATGAAAGAAAGTATTTGCGACTTGGCAATTTTTGTAATCGTCGGTCTGCGTCTTCACGTCTCTTGTGTGATCTGCTACATATCTGAACCCCTTTGTACACTATATGTGTGATACTCAATTTTTCCGTCGCTTGCTCTAACACAGTGTCACGCAAACAACATAAGCTTAATGTAGAGAAAGTTATGCTCCTCTTCCATCTTACGAGAAGGATAGCAAATAACAAAGGCGCACATTAGCTTCAATTTTGTATGTTACTAGACTACCATGTGATTGCATTTTTGCTCCATTTTCTACATGAAATATTCGTTAGTTCGAAGATGAATTATCAAAGGTTGCTATTTCATTTCTATGTCTCTTCTTTCGAACTATGAAAACGCCTTCCACTACACCGAGTTGTCAAACATTCATCTTGTTACCCGTGGCTATACAAATGCATATAAATCACAACGCATATCTTGTCTTCTTTTCGTATAGTAAATTACCCTAGATCTCAATTTGAGGCCTGAACAGTGACTTCCGTATCTGTCGTGTTCGCGACGCTGTGCTTTATCGTGCAATATATATATCATTTCCTCTCTTGCTTCGAGCATGCTTTAACCTTGCCGATTGAAAAGGGGGATGGTGAATGAGTAGAAACGTAGAACGGCAAGATCATGGTTGAGACTTGCTGGCAGACTTAGTGCGGCTAAACTAGTATGGAGATAGCGAGTCGGCATGTCAAGCAAATAAGCTCATCGTGTTAGGCTACTAGTAAACATAACATTTTGCTAGCACGTTCAATACGGCTCCTCTCAGTACAAAGAGGACGAGCTTTGCTATACAGTGGCAGGTTGGCGGGTAGACAAGATTCTAGTTCTGCTGCTGAGTGACGTGGTTCACCGCATTCAACATGTGAGATGCTCCTTTCTTTGGCGCCCGGTCATGTGGTTGCAATCGGTTCTGAATCCAATTTATACACGTCATGTGTGAAAATAGACGTGCATTACCATGTCTGCTATAGGCGTATGATGCTTACCAACACACTACTTGGCAATGCTCTGGATTGCTATTGTAAGCATTCCAAATAGGAACGCTGGGCGTCCGTTTTAGGTACGTACAGTGTGAGGATTTGCAAGGAATCTGTTCTTGTGTGTTCATGCTTGTCACGGATAAGGAAGCGGAAGATAGGTGATGGGTGTCCTTGCGTCCAGGATCCAAATAGTTTATTCGCATGAGCCACAGAAGATGTACACTAGGTGCAGGGCCTTTGCGATGTATTTGCCAGGTTGATGTTTCAGGAAGCGAGCCTCCTGGTTGTCTCACTTTAGGTCCAAGCGGCTACAGTGAGCTTTTACAGGCCGGCGCGTATAACTTCGAGATCTTTCTCGGGGTCATTGCGTCCTGGTTTCTGCGGCATCAAGGTGGGGCTCTTATGGGGAGACTGGCACTTATCCGTACATGTTGACAGGCTTTATCCCAGTCACTGTCGATGCTTTGGTTCCATGGAACTCTCGTCGGGGTCTTCCGTCGCATAGCTGCAATCTGTCTCCATAGCGTTTTGAGAATGATTACCATTCCAGTCACGCACGACAAACGATCATCCCCATCCGCTCCAGGACTGATGATCTCAGACTTTTGGGGCGGACAAGGATAATGTTTCCAGAATTCATCAAGTTTGCTTGTTGAAGGCAGGTATGAATCCAACGCATATCCTCTCCGATGTCCACTCGTGAGTTCAGGACGTAATATTTTTTGGGTGAAGGCCACCAAGGAGACGTCATTAGACTGGTGAACCAGTGGCCCTAGTCATCCGGCTTTTTTTAGTATTGACGGTTCTTAGGACCAAGAAGCCGAACATCTCTTGGATCGGCATCGACGGCTGGGTACCCCACCTTGCATGCCTAGACGATTGCGCCCTTTTGCCCTTAAAACGAAGGTTACTCGAAGCGGCGCCCAGCCGGTCCAATACACCTTTCGGCGATTTTGTCCTGCACATCAGGGGTTTCAGGTGCCGCCACCAGCGTAGCGAGACCCTGTTTGAGGATCTGCGGCGGTGCAATCAGTGGCGTGAGCGCGCGTATACCCCAACATGCAAGCAACTTTAGCCCTTTGATGCAGGTACCAAGATGGCTCTTTAGCTGTCGTCGATCAACTTCTATCAAAGAGACTTGGGCGGCTCATGCGACAACGGCCAGATCCTTCTGATCACATTCAGGATATTTCAAAACACTTGGCTATGCCATCGGGACAAATTACGACAGGCAGTAAATGCTGAAATGAATTGAGAAGATGTTCTCCCTCGAATGTCAAAACGCTTTGGTAACGGGGGGAAGAAGGGTTAAGGGTACGGTAAATAGTACAAAGTGCATCCTAAAAAGCGCAGAAAACGCGCTATAAACGTATGTACCAATTTGCGCTACGTGTAGAGATACTGGAAGACGACATTGTGGTACCCATAGAAAATACCATTGCAGTGGATCTGTGGCAGGCCTCATACATATCGCCTGTCCATGTTTGCGAGACCACGTTGCGACATGTCGCAGTAACAAACCCCCGGACAATGCCCATCCCCGCCTGTCAGACGCGTAACTTCCTTGGTAGTGTTAGAGCCCTTTCGAGCCCTGGTGGCCAAGAGGCACACATTATTCAACGCCTTCAAATTAACATCAACCCGTCACTGAACAGGTTCATCCACTCTGCAGACTGGATCTCATTCTGCTTTTTCTTCTTACTTTCTTTGCGACCTTTTTTCTTCTATTCTTTGCCTGCTGGTTTTGGCACCACTGCTGGACAGTTTCCACCTTTACCTGTTTTCGCAACCTCTTTTTTCTTCGCAGCGCTCATTATCAACATAACATCGTTTTCCGGATAAGGACTCTGGCAGTTCTTCACAAAAAAAAAACAAATCATAACAGGGTAAAGGTAAAAAAAAATGGGGTGGGGTGTACTTGAAAGCAGCCGTGCGGCACTCCCTCGCGGCACCGCCATTGTAGGAGCGAAGGAGACAACGGACGACAATTTTTCTGATTACGGTACTTCGAAGAAAGATAAAACTGTGGCACTTTCTCCAGAGCCTAGTGATGACCCAAACGATCCCCTGAACTGGTAAGCATTCGTCCAGAAGTGCTATCTGACACTATCCGCTGACATCTGCAGGTCTTTGGTATGGAAATGTGCACATCTTTTCATACTCGCCTTTGGATCTGCAATCACCAATGCGTAAGCATCCAAATTCAACAAAGATGTATACACAATCAATGCTAATGTGCCACAGAACAACAACGATGCTCACGCCGGGGCTTGAGCCTTTGACTGAGAAACTGCAGAGCGATGAGGGCGACATATCAACATGGATCCTTACTGCACCGACTTTCTGGACGTCAGCTGCCGCTTTTGTTGTTGTTGCTGGAACAGATATCTGGGGAAGAAGGCCATTCTATGTTTGGAGCGTTGTCTTGCTTTCTCTGACAAATCTTGCTGGTTATTTCACAGAAACATTCCCTATGATGGCAGTTGTGCGAACAGTAGGAGGTCTTCTCTCTGCACCACTTTTCACACTCATTACCGCAACAATTGCCGATATCTTTTTTGTGCACCAGCGAGGCAGATCTATCGCTGTATGGAACCTCTTACTTAACTCTGGAGCACAAGTCGGGTTAGTGTTTACAAAGACTCACACCTCAAGGACTCACTGACATCAATGTCTTGCAGATCGATCATCGCTGGTCTCGTCACGGATGCATTCGGTGTGTCAGCAAACTTCTTGATTACCGGTCTTATCTACGCAGCCATGGTACCGTTGTTTTACTTCACCATATTCGAATCAGCATACTTCAACCGCCAGGAGAGTGTCGATACGATCCAAGTCAAGGCTGGCAAGGGAAGCAGTGAGTGGGATGAAGAAGACCTCAAAGGCTCTAACGTACCGCCAAAGAAGTCATACATGCAGAAACTAGCGCTTTCCAATGGCAAACTCTCAAACAGGTCGTTCTTCAAGGGGATAGTCAAGCCGCTCGGACTCATCACTTCGCCCATCGTACTGTACAGCTGCTTTCTCAACGCGATGGTCTTCTTCCTTCTCGCTGGCCTCAACACTTTCATGTCAATTCTTTTGTCCGCACCTCCATACGACCTGGGACCCAGCGAAATCGGCATGACAAACCTACCACCTTTCCTAGTCAGTCTTGTCGCAGGACCTCTCTTCGGTTGGCTGTCCGATGCATCTGTTGCGCTGATGGCTCGTCACAATGGCACTAAGAAAGGCATGGTCGAGCCTGAATTCCGTCTCGTGCTCCTTCTCCTCGCAACCCCCGTCACGATGGTCGGACTCTTTGGTCTTGGAGGGTCGTTCCAAAACTCTCTGCCTCTAGCATGGATTCTTGTCTGGATGACAGTTACCAATGTCGGCAGTGTTGCCGGCATTCAAATTGCTATTTCCTATGTTATCGACTGCCACCCTGAGCATTCCGCTCAGGCCTTCTCTACTATCAACATGATTTCCGCCGGTATCGTGACGGTCGGCATCAACCCTATGATTGACTGGCTCATGGCTGACGGGCCCCTGGTCGTCTTTGGAAGCATGGCCGCTGTTGCGGCCGCCGTCACGGGAGGCGCACTTCCACTTTATGTGTTTGGAAAGAAAATCAGAGCATGGTACGAAAATGCATCTTGGGCGCAGCGTCTTTTGGATTAAGCTAGAAAGCTTCCAGAGGACGCGATTTACGCATGGCAAGGACTTACGACAACACTTTCCGTTATTGCATCACGAAACATTTTATGCCATTGGCATAATATTAACGAACTTACCATGCCTGCAAATGTCGAGCTTGAGCTTGCAGATGTTCCGGTACTTCTTTTCTTCACATAGGCGTTTGTCTACATTCATTTGTATACTAGGGAGCAGTTGTTACCAAGGCAATGCCCAGTCAATCGCTAGATTCAATGCATCACTGCCCCAAAAAAGATATTGACTTGTTTCCCGCCCCTGCAGTGAGTTGTTGCGCTTTAATGAATCTTGCCCCTTTGTTGTCATTCGAACCGGTCACAAGCATGTTGAATAGTAGCTATATGCGCCCTAGTGGCAGGGGTGTGCGCAAGTTGAACGCTACGCAGGCCTTGCACGTCTCACCACGCAAAAGATCTCCTCTGCTACGTGTGGGGAGCCCCTGTGGCTGGCTAGGTGATGAGTGATCTCAACAAAACAGCATCTAGAACATTAGCGATCTTGGCAGGCAAGTCTACACGATATGTTCGGAGACCGAACCCGAAAGTAGAAACAGTGCACGAAAGGGATAGATTAGGACTCCGTTCCAAGCCAATAAATTATATTTTAGGGGTGTGATATTTACACGTGTGGGGGACAACTATGCCAGGCTTTGTGCCTCGCACATCTTTTTGTATAAACTGCCACTTCCAGTGAGCAGCTCTGCATGAGTACCCTGCTCTACAATTCTCCCACCATAGAAGACGCATATCAGATCTGCGTCCTTAATGGTTGATAGTCGATGTGCAACAGCAATGGTGATTCGGTCGCCATCTTTAGCAGCCTCTGCCAATGCGTTCTGCACAATCTTCTCGCTCTCTGTATCCAATGCGCTTGTGGCTTCATCAAGTAGCAAAATACGGGGATTGCGTACGAGCGCGCGTGCAATGGCGATACGCTGTCTTTGACCTCCAGAAAGCTGAGTGCCATTTGGCCCAGCTGCAGTGTTTACTCCTTCTGGGAGTGAAGATACAAAGTCCCAAGCATTGGCGGCGCGTAACGCTCTCTCTATCTCCGAATCTGAGACAGTACCTGCTTCCAGCACTGTGTTGGATACAGCATTGTCTATACCAAGAGCAATGTTCTCGCGAATAGTGCCTTGGAAAAGTGTGGGTTCCTGCTGTACAAGTCCCACCTGAGCACGATACTTGCGTGGATTCAAATCAGTCAACTCCTGCTCTCCGAGTAGAACTGCTCCGCTTGTCGGGTCGTAGAAACGCTCAAGCATTGAAATTATGGTAGATTTACCACATCCAGAGGCACCCACAAGGGCAACGAATCGACCTTTGGCGGCCTCCAGGTTGATGTTTTTGAGAACAGGCGCATGTGGCCGTAGAGGGTAAGCGAAACTTGTTTCCGCAAGTCGCAAAGACGCTCCGGCATCTGGGTCGTGGTCCTTGTTTTGTGGTGTTTCTTGAACCACGGGTTGTATCTGGCGAAGCCAGAAGATGGCATTGGCGCCATTCTTGCCTTTGGTGATACCTTTTTGCCATGTTAGAATTCGAAGCTGTAAGAAGACAAGTCTCCTGAACTTACTGGTTGAAAATTGAAAGATCTGAGCTGTTGACTGCGCGCAAAAGAAGACTGACATGTACGAAACAAAGAATTCGAAGATGGTGATCTCCTGAGAAGCGACAAGGCGACATCCGTACCTGAGTGCATTTCGTTAGATGGGAGTTAGCGGGTATCATGTAGGGATACGAACCAGAATCCAAGGGCCATAAACCAATATTCTGACGCTTGTGACAAAGCGAACCAGACCATCACGAAGAGAAGATTCTTGCGTGATCCCTTTACAGCTTGATCCAACTCGAAAGTATATCGGTTCAGGATTGCGTTCTCAATTCCTAGGGATGAAACCGTCCGGATAGCCGTTGTTGATTCTGATGCAATTGCAGAGCTTGTGGCCAGTCGGCTGGCAACAAGGCGATCGAGCCTGCCGTCAAGACGCATCTTGACCCACCCAAAGCCAATAACTGTAGGGAGTCCAGCAAGGACTATGACCAAGCCGAGCTTCCAGGCGTAAACGATACCCAAAACCGAGCAGGCAGCAATGCTCAATACTGCAATGAGGATGAAGCCAATGTTGAATCCCATCAACTCGAAAACGGCCTGAGGGTAAGAGTCAATCCGGCTCGCGAGTGCTCCGATATTGTTTTCTGGGCGGTCGAAATACTCGATATCTTGACGGAGGATTTCGTTGAAGATCTGCTTTCTTAGGTTGTGGGCCAAGGCCTGAACGCGGAATCAATTAGTACACTGAACGATATCGCCACATTTCTTGCGCGGCTTACCTGTGCAAGGGTATTTGTGCCCCATCCCATGACATAGTAAGAGAACAAGCAAGCTCCAGCGAGTGCAACGAACATGGCCGCATAGAAATTACCTTGATTGATCATCTCTGATCCAGTCAAAGTGAAAACATCAATCATGTTGGCCATGAGAATCGCTTGGCCAGGAAACAGACCCGCTCAAAGACGGTTAGTAAATACACAACAACAATAAGAGGAGTACATACCAGAAACGAAGCAACCAGAGAACATGGCCAGATACGCCCATTTCAAGTCCGGAGTTTCGGTGATGAGTCGCCATACAACTGCCAATAACCCAAGTTGATTCGAGCCGTCGTCGTTGTACCTGTCAGCTCCAGTCTGAATGGGGACACCTCCTTGGTTGGTGGTAACTCGACGAGCTAGGGTTCCCTTTTCTTCATCGTCCCCATCTTTCGAAGATTTCTCCTCCACACTCGTGCGCCTGGAAGTATCCTCATCGTCAACCGTAAGTTGTTGAATGGTTACCAGGCGAGAGTATGCTCCCTTCAAAGCAATGAGATCATTATGTGTTCCTTGCTCAATAATCTCTCCTTTAGACATGACGACAATGTTATGAGCGTTGCGGACCGTGGCCAGTTTGTGTGCGATGACGATTGTGGTACGGCCAGAAGAAGCTTGATCCAAGGCTTGTTGAACGATACCCTCAGCGTGAGGATCGAGTGCGCTGGTAGCTTCGTCCAACAGTAAGACTCTAGGGTTCGATACCAGGCTTCGCGCAATGGCAATGCGCTGCTTCTGCCCGCCAGAAAGTAGCCCTCCACGTTGACCAATCTCGGTATCGTAACCGTTCGGAAGTTGTGAGATGAAGTCGTGGGCGTATGCGATCTTGGCAGCGGCGACAACATGGCTCATCTTGTCTTCTTTCGAAGCATCTTTCAGGTCTGTACCATAAAGGCCATTCGCAATGTTGTCAAACACGGATCCACGGAATAAAACAGGCTCCTGCACGCAACAATAGTG
Organism: Curvularia hawaiiensis; assembly: GCA_026262405.1. Classification (NCBI taxonomy): domain Eukaryota; kingdom Fungi; phylum Ascomycota; class Dothideomycetes; order Pleosporales; family Pleosporaceae; genus Curvularia; species Curvularia hawaiiensis. The sequence goes on from JAODYC010000076.1 coordinate 39,651, forward strand.
AGTAGTGTATCTTCAGGTGTTAACCAATAATCATACCTGTTGTACCAGACGAACATTCTTCCGCAGCCAGGCAATATTCAGTGAGCTAATGGGTCGACCATCAAGTTTGACTGTTCCAGAGGTAGGGTTGTACCAACGCTCAAGAAGACCGACTATAGTACTCTTTCCAGACCCGCTGTGGCCTACAAGAGCCGTGACTTTGCCGGCAGGCGCATGAAGTGAGAAGTTTTTGAGCACACGAGTATCAGGCCTGGTGGGATAGGAAAACTCAACGTTCTCGAGCTCGACATCTCCAGTGAGTGAGGTTGGCCGTTCTCCAGATGGGTCCATGGGGTCGATAGCCGTTTGCCTGTCGATGACCACATAGAGCTGCACAGCGGCAGAGGCAGCGCGAGTAAACTCGATAGAGTATGGAGCCAGTTGGGTGATGCTGAGTGCGGCGATAACGACAGAGAGCAAGACTGTGAAGACATCTCCGGTGTTTGCAATCTCGCCACTGGCAAGCATATGAATTCCTCTCCAAAATGCGAGTGCGTTGCCCAGATAGATGATGGTGTACTCGGCCGAAAACAGAATACCGAACAGAGGCGAAATCTTCTTACCCCAGCTATGTGCCTTCTTGAGGAACGAATCGAATTTCTCGACCAACTGTGTCCTCATCTCAAACGCATGTACAGTACGAATACTGGCGATAACGCCCTCAGCAAAGGAATTCGCATCAGCGTAGTGCTCAAGAATCTTGGCTTCATAGCCAGCTTCGACGAAGGCACAACCGATCATCACACCAACTGTCAAAGGTGCGATGGCGCAGATGATGAGCGTTAGCTTCCAGTTTGTGACGAATGCAATGACGAAGGAGCTAAAGAAAGCTGAAAGGCCTTGTATCGTCAGTCCAAACTTCTCCGAGATACCAGCTTGGACGAGCCGGCCATTCGAGTAGGCCTGCGTTGCAATGGATCCGCTGGTTCCAAGGTCAAAATAGGCAACTTCTTGTCGCAGGGCGGCTTTGAGATAAGCATGGCGCAGATTTCTAACGATCCGGTAGGCACTATATGTAAGAAGGAAGTTGTAAATGTATGCCATGACCATTCTGCCGACGCCCAAGAGGAAGAAGTAGAACGCAAGCTTGGCACCCGAGTTCCGGAGATTGTCCGCAGCAGCACTTCCAGAGTCGAAATCAGTAAATTCAGTAACGAATTTACCGAATATGATATTCTGAGAAGCAATGCCAACTCCAGAGGCGGCCGCAGCAATGCCAGCAATGCTTATCATGATCAATTCGGAAGTCTTAGCATACTTGAAGACTCTCTGTTTATGAGAACACCCTATGGATTAGAAAATGTTTGACACGGCTGCAATGTCAAAACTAACCCAGTATGCTTTCCAGGTGCTCATGGTCACCTGTTCGTTGGAAGATTCCTTCTCCATGTCGATGGTAATGCTGCTGTCTTTCTCACCACCGCTTGTGATGCCCATTGTGATTGGTAGAAATGTGATTATATGTTTTGGAAGTAGAAATTACGCAAGCCTGCTGAGACAAGATGGAGATTCGTAATGGGTGTTGTAGGACCAATATACCTTGCCCATGTGTTCATAAAGGGCGGCACTTAAGGGCGCAAACATGTTGAGAATATTGGCATCCATTGCCAATCCATCTAACTGCCGGGTTGTAGTAACACTGACGCGATTTACAAACGCGCATCGACAAGTCCAACCGATTCGGATCCATAAAGACGGAGGAGTTTCTGCATGGGCTAGGCTAGACTGTTGCATGCCAGGCCTGCGTATACGCACCGTCCAATCGTCGTCGACCTCACTTCGGGCCGTCCCTGCAGGAGCCAAGGCCCGGTGGATAGGCGTCTTGAGTTCCTCAGGCAGAACGCCGCAGGGGCGACACTTGAAACTCGCTTGGTCAGGATGTTATAGATCGATGCTCCTTGTTTCGATAATCGAGGGCTCGTCAAGGCTTGGCGTGCTTGATGTTGTCTGGATTTGTCAGGTGCAAGATCACTAGTAGCAGCATGCATGGCACGAGTCGAAAACGCCAGCTAGTATGAAGCTCACCGGTGGTATCACGTTCCTTCCCCACAAGCGGGAGGAGTGTTAAGCGAAGGGCATTTAGAGGGGCCGATTGCGCCCTTTCCCACATCCGTGCTGGTGGTCGCCGCTCAAAAATGCTCCGGCATCTCGCGTGTGCCGATGCGGCAGTTTGTGATGGATGCAGGGATGCCATGCAGCAGACTATACAAGAACAGGTCTAGCTCTCGAACACACTGGTTTTTCCATTTTGTTTTATGGTGGTTCCTCAAAGAAGGTGAAGGGTGGTTATGAGGTATATTGGGAATGAGTGTTTCATCAGGCACGTATAATCTTCTCCAGCCTTGCGACTTCTAATCATTCATGAATCCGAGAATAGCACTTCCTTTGTGAAGACTGAGGCAAAGAAGCCGCTGAAGAGAACAGTTCTCAATTAACAACAATCTGAGCATTGATAACTTTTGTTCGTATACCCCAGACCCTCGGGCCTGGCTCGTATGCAGTGCGGAAGGAAAGAAATAGTATACATATGACTGGCAGTCATTTTTTAGATTGGAATCTTAAAGCGCCGATATCCCTGCTCAATCATCCCAGAATTTTAATCATAGTCTCTCTCCACTTCTCTCCCCATCTGGCCATCGCATATAACGCTGCCAAACCCGTAACTACACTCCAACAACCCAAAATCGTCATTAACCAACCATTCCCAATCGCGCTCAGAATCGGCTCTGCGACTACCGCGCCAGTGAAAGAGAAGATATTACGCACAAAGTTATTCAATGCAATGCCGCTTGCGGCTCGTCTGGGCATAAACTCTGTCAACATTGTGTTTACGAGGGCGAAAATCAGCATGCTGCCGATGCCGAAGAAGAAGTTAGAAACCATGGGCACAATCCAATGGACTCCGCGTTGTACTGTCCAACCATAGGCGATCAGCGCTGCAGGCCACAACACAGCAGCGATCCAGGCATTTTCCTTCATCCGGTCAAGGGGACGAATAATGAGCTTGCCATGCTCATCGTAGCGGCCTGCCTTGCGAGCTTCTCGGAGCATGATGGAGTCGATCCAGCGGCCGCCGTAAAGCGAAGCAAGAAGGTAACCTGCAGAGTTGGGTATATAGAGTAGACCAACGATCAGGGTGGAGAAAGAGTAGGGAGGACTGGAAAAGCTCTTTTGAATACTGATGTTGAGGATGTAGAGGGAGCCGAACGTTATGCTGGCAGAGTACACTGTAAGTAGAACTGGTGGGAAACGGAGCCAAGCTATTATCCGAAGAGGGTCGATAAATATGTGGCGGATGTGTAAGAGTAGGCTCTTGGTTTTCTGCACCGTAGAAGCACGTGTGGTGCTTCTTCCGAGCGCTACACCGGACTCCTTGTCCTTGACGTCACCTGGAGGCGGAGCAGTAGGGTTCGCGGATGGCTTTTCTTGCTGATGCAGTGTTTCTGGTAGAGCAAAGACGATGAAGATGACCGTAATACCACCGTATATGACCAGGAACCACTGCGTACTCCGCCAGCCTAATTCGGCTCCGATGGCACCACCAATGATGGGGGCAAAAAGAGGTCCACACAGTGGACCGAGGTAGAACAACCCCATCGCTCTACCTCGCTCTTTCGGCTCCCATATGTCGGCGATAGTCCCGGCACCCACCGCTTGTACGGAGGCGGCCGCACCCCCGGAAAAGACACGGAAAACTATCAACATATCGATCGATGTGCTGATGGCGGATAGTATAGCAAAAATAACAAACAGGACAAAAGAAGTTATGTAAATCGTCCTTCGACCCAGTCGTTCGGAAAAGGAGCTCCACCATAGAGGGAAGATGGCCATGCTAAGCATGTATACAGCAACGGACATGTTAGTGACAGCCTCGGTCGCACGAAAAGCTTTGCTGATCTCCTGGAGGACCGGCATAACGATAGCAGAGCCCATTGGCCCAGCCATGGCACAGAAAGCCACAATGAAGGTAAGAAACCATTTCGTCCTCCGAGCGTAGTGTTCTGGGTTTTCGACTTCGGGAATAAGGGTGAAGCGTGCAAGAAGGCCGCGCCGTTGCGAATGAGGAATGATTACTGCTTCAGGTATTACTGATATAGTCCTTGTTAGATCCACCGGTCGTTGCCTTGTATCCGGTTCCTTTGGTTGTTCGGTGATATCCGCAGACTGCTGTGATGTGGTTGAAGCACCTGAAGACTCGATCGCCATCTCTTCGTCTTGAACATTTCTTTCATCATCTTCATCTCCATCTGTTTTTGTTCTCTTCTCCATATTTTCATCCATGTCCATCTGGTCGGTATTTCGGTCCAAAGTCGGTTCCAGGGACGACATCCTGGGCGGCGATCCTGATGTATCAGATGTCGTCATGGTCGCAAACACGAACGATGCGAAGAGAAAAAAGAAGAAGGGGAATTCAGCAGTTATTCAGGGCGCATTGCATTGATTGACCGGTTCCAATGATGGCGCTATTATTCCCGTATGCACGAGAGCTTTCCCGATAGCCGTGTCACTGTCGTAATGCGTCGGCTGTATGCAGCCGCAGTATCGAGCTGTCGAGCAACAGCAATCTCCTTCCTCACGTGGATGTTTCACCTAACCAGTTGTTGCAAATAGAAGCGGGAAACGAAATTAGCAAAGAAAACTTAGATGGAACCACAGCTCATAACGTAGTCCAGTGCGATTCATTTTCGAGCACACTCTGAACACTGCTGGTGGGATTACCGAGGAAGTCGGTTGGGACTGAGAGACCATTACTCGAACCTCCTGACCAACGTCGCGCTCTAGCGGGTTGGAAGGCTGCATGCATGCGACCGTTCTCGTACGAGTCCGCATACAAAAGGTACATTTATTCGTGGGACTTGCATTGGATTTGTGCTCGTGCGCTCCGACGATTCGACCCTATAGATCGGAGAGGTTTCCGGCAAATCAAGCGTCAGGGCATATCTCCGCGGTGTACCATACTTAGCGCCTATTTCCACACTTTAACTTTCTGGTGGGGTAGACTGAGCGCCACAACAGTGTAGAGCTGCTGAAAGTGCTGCATGTTGTACCTCTCCACAACCTCAACTGCGGGGAGGTGAATTTGGCGGACATGCTTGGTTTCCTTGCTGTGGGAAGTGGAACAATTCTGTGAAGTCATTGATCCTGCGCTAGTAGAGTTGACGTCGTACACCTATACGCACTGTAGGGAAGCTTTGAGCTTAGCTATTAGTCACCCCGCATTAAACTCACTAGGAGCTCTTCAACGTCCTTGACTACACTAACACCTCTACACAAGTTCAACACCGTCTTGTGTCTCTAGGCAATTACACAATGGCAACCCAAAACCAAGACCGTCTACGCACGCTCTTCGCTTCGGCCCCCGACTCAGCCCACAACGACCGGTGGGACGACCTTTGGCGTGAAGCTACCTTCTTGCCATGGGATCGAGGAAATGCCAACCCTGCGCTGATAGATGTCCTCTGCGAGCGGTCGCGTCCTCTTTCATCTCCAGATCCAAATCCATCCTTGGGCGCGCCTCCGCCAAACAGCGAGTCAGCAGGTTATGCGTCCCTACCCGGGCCATTGAGGGAAGATGGGAAGAGAAGGAGAGCTCTGGTGCCCGGTTGCGGCAAGGGATATGATGTGGCCTTGTTTGCAGCACATGGTTATGATGCTTATGGGCTAGAGGTGTCCTCGCACGCAGCTGAGGCTGCGAAGAAGTATCTGGAGAATCCAGGAAAAGGCCCTCTTGAGGAGGAATATGCAGTAAAGGATGCAAAGACGGGAAGAGGAGCGATGAAGGTTGTCTGTGGGGACTTCTTCGACGATGGTTGGCTCCGGGACGTCGACGGATGGGAGGGGGACGAGGGCTTTGATATCATCTATGACAATACGGTGGGTGGTGCCTGTCGCATGCCCATTTCTTCTATCAATCATTCTAATACAACGCACAGTTCTTATGTGCTTTGCCGCCCTCACTCCGCCCCAAATGGGCGTCGCGTATGACGACCCTTCTCCGTCGTTCATCCTCAAGCGGTACAGGCACCGGCGGTGTCCTAGTTTGTCTTGAGTTTCCAACACACAAACCCGCCAAGTCTGGTGGTCCTCCATGGTCACTGCCACCTCTCGTACACACAGAGTTGCTCAAACAACCGGGCCAGGACATATCGTATGACGATCAGGGTATGGTAACTAAGACGGACAGAAACGAGACCGATGATGCGCTCGTCAAGATCGCTCATTTCACGCCCAGACGGACACATGAGATTGGCGTCATTCAAGGGATTGTGAGGGACTGCGTGAGCATGTGGCGACACAAGGCGGACTGTCCAGAGGAACAAAGGTGGCATTGAACACATTCAGGTCCAAGGTGCCACTGATCGTCCCGTCAGCTGTCATTCAACCAACTTTTCTCAGAGAGTTGTAGTGTTCTCCCAAACCATGGCTATGCTTGTAGTAGCCCAACCAGATCTCCTCCTTTTCTGTGACGTCGTCCTCAGCCTCGATTTTGTCAACTCTTCCATCACTATGCAGCACGCAGATTGTCAAACCGTAGGACCTAGCCAACGCAAGAAGTTCCAGATGTCCACCCCATTCTCCAGTTTCCCTAATCTTGCGAACGTGTTCGGGTAAAGGATCTTCCATGAAACCCGTAAAGTCGTCGGCATGGCTTTGTATCCAGTCTGCAGCTGCGTGTCGTACCACCTTGTAACCATCTGTTTTCTCTGGTTCGTCCTTTTCGGTTTTGCCAGCTATCTTAACATCTATCCTTGGTCGTAAACCCAGTTCCCTCGTTTGCAGCTGATCTGCCACAGCAGCATACAAGCAATGACCGTCTGCCCTTACCTCATGGAGTACAAGGCCATGCTTTTCCAATTGTGCCGCCATACGTTCCCGCTCGAGTTCTCGTGGGTTCGGTGCGTTCGCAGCTTCGCGCTCGGCATCGGCAATCATGGAGGCTTGTTCAGCGGCGCGGCGCGCAAGACGGGCTTTGGCACGATTGGGTTTCTTTGTCCTAGGCTCCACAGTAACCTCTCTGCTGCCATTGTCCTTTTGCCCGCTATCGTCTCCGTTGATTTTGAGCTTTTCCATATTCTCTTGCACGTCCTGTATCTCATCTTCTGAAGGTGGTCCGTCGTTGTCATATTCCTCTTGCACAATCTCGCCGTTGAAGACGGCAAGTTCATGCTCCTGCCGCTCTTTCAGTTCCCTCTCTAACCGCTCGCATTCTTCGTTGACACTCTTCCGCGTCTTTTTACTCGCTTGCTTCTTCTTCTGTGTCGTACGCGAAACAAGGTCGCGCTGCTCTTTGCGATGTCGGGTTTGAAGTGCCTCGAGGGTCTCGGGTTCAGGTGTTGTTGATGTGTCTGCCATTGCGGAACAAACTTTATATTGAAAGAACGGGACCTGCCAGAACAAGGAAACTAGGAGTGGCAGTAAAGACTGTGGGCGCAGTGTTCAAGGATCGACGCGAGAGTGGTGGGGTCGTGGGGGACCGGCGTCAACTCATACGGGCACTGGATCAAACTATCGGTGGTCAGTGCGTGCAGTAGATTACTTAATATAATACTCTTTACTATTACATTCTTAAAAATCGCTACTTTTTAAAGCTTAATTACTTTCCAATCTTCTATCTAAATAAGAAATCTCTCATAGTATTAATCATTAGAGGCTATTGTAACTAGACAAGCTCTTCAAGAAGCCACCGCAATGCTATGTTTTGATTTTGACACGGTGAACCTATTATGCTAACTGTCACTCAAGTCTTGTCATCTTCGACCCAATAACTATCCTTGACGATCTCTGACATTGTTGCTCTCTTGGCCGGATCGAGATTGGTCATCCTTAAGATCAGCCTCTTTGCTTCGTCCGTGAGGTTAGGAAACACGCCCTCTGTCCAATCCGCAAAATCTTCGTTCACGTCGTTCTCTTTCACTGCCTGCCACAAGTTGGTCAGCAACTCACCAGCGTTGACATCATCGACATGCGTTATAAGTTCACCCGGTAGCGGGCCGAAGGTCGAAAGTAGTTTAAACAAAACCACCACCTCAGGCTCAATGTCAAGCTCCGCGAAGTCGAAGTGCAATGACTGCACCCCCGTGATAACGTAAAGACACTAGATTGGGCAGTTACTAAGCTTGTGCAGGCCTTAATGAGTGTAAGACCTACCAAGAGAGCGAAAGAGAAGACTTCGGAAGGCTTTCCTACGCCTCTTCCCAGCTGTCCTTCCGGGCTACGCCACATAACGTTTCCAATCTTATAGTTCAGTAGTTTCCCGCCTTTCAATTTCAAGGCGCAGTCCATGTCGCCTAAGACTATCCTCTCCAGGTGAAATTCGTCCCTTGAGCCCACGTACCAATTGAGAAAGATATTGTCCGGTTTCACGTCTATGGACAAATTAGTAAAACTTTTGTCGAAGCGAGGCCATGCAGGTAGCTGTGTACCCAGGTGAATCCAATGTTTCTCATGCATTCCAGCAAGTGTGTTTCCGATCTCATTCAATATCTTTTTCCTCGCCGTCAATGGAAGAGGAGGGTAATTCTCTACCAATGCAAGCAAATCTGATTTGAAGTATTCGTAAACGAGAATGTTCTCTTTTTTGATCTTGTCCACGTGGATGCGAAGACGGGGATGACCTTCAAGCTCGGCTCGAAATTCTTGCAGATGCTCCAAGATGGACTCTGAGACGGGCTTCACGACGTAGGGTGTCTTGTCACAGCTGGGGAAAAGCGGTCAATTTCGCCCATTCTGATGTATACGCGGGAGTTGCGGAACTCACAGCGCAAGGCAAACGCTAAGTTCGGGCTTCTTGGGGTGCCGTTGGAGCACTTTTTGGAGGTTATACTCGCGACCACTCTGCCCAACAAGCGAGGAGATCATCCTCGTAGCTTGCAGAACACGGACTGGACGGATGATCATGTGAATTTCGGGGTGTATCAAGCTACCATGAGTAATTTTGGGATAGGTGGGGCGTTGCGGTTAACAGACGTTGCTGAGGATTGAGATTAAGTAATTTGCACGAACTCAAATTAATAACTACTATAGATGGTTAGTGCATATAACAGGTTACTTCATATGATACCTTTTACTGGTAAATCTTTAAAATTGTCTACTTTTAAATACTCAATAATATCTTTATTAAGTAAAAAGTTATAAAGTTCTAAAAAATAGAGATTTTTCAGTCTTTCTTTAAGTAAAGAGTGTTACATATATTAGCTAACTTGTTGCACGCACTAACCGCCTACAGTAGTCTCGCCGATGTGGGCCCAGAAAGGGAATGTCCTTCAATGTGCAAGTGCCAGGATCTTGTTTGTGAACCATGAATTCACTACGAACCTCCTTTCAGAATGTTATCCTGACCTGTTATGCAATGAAAGACCCTGTCTCATCATTCAACGCACTATTTCACACTCGGCGGCCGACGCTCGAGTTCATACGTATGAACGCATAGCCAAACTGCTAAAACGATCGCCAGGACTGGGATTTGGGGTGAAATGGGAACAAGTTGTCGATAGGCTGCTCTCACTTGGGAAGCCAGACGCTGAGTGCTGATAGCTCATAATTGAGGTAGCTGCGTTGCGCTGTTCCACCGCTCTTTCTCACCTCTCACTCTCACTCCAGCCTCACTCTTCCCTTTTATTCCACTCTCAGTTCATGTACCTCTTCTCTGCCTGCCCTCTAGCGTGAATTCTAGCTCAAGCGCGAAGCTTCTCAACTGCTTCATCAAGTCCTTGCTCATAATCATCGCAATCAGGGCATTGCTACCGTCATCACATTGCTGGGTGGACAGTTTGCTTACTGTGGCAATGCCTTTTCACGACAAGGAATGGGAAGAGATACAGCGTGACTGGGATATCTTTCCAGCCTATAGCGACTATCTATATGGTCCGGATCGCCGCCTTGTAGTCACTCAGGAGCCTGGCTTACACCCTTTGATCTATCCCACGCCCACACCACAACCAGCCCAAAATGCTAATGGCATGCCAACCAATCCTCTAGAGCTTCAGCGACGACTTCGCACTGTGACCGAGAAGGAAGAATCTAGGCGACAAGCGATGAGCCAACAGCACAGTCATGCCTACGTACCATCAACATCACGACGAGATACACACTCAACGCCAGTAGGAGTAGCTCAACAGCAATATCAAGCTCATAACAGTCTCACTCCCACCCAACAAACACAATACCATCAACCCTCAGTTTTGATGTCATCAGCACCCACTCAGATTGTAAGTTTGCACCTGTTTCCTGTTATCCCTCTCATAACTAACCAACATTCTTCAGCCTTCGTCCGCGCTCCGGCCAACTCAAAACCTTACCCTCCAGCATTCAGCGCATTCAGTCGTACAGTCGTCGCCCATCTTTCCAGAAGTCACTGGGACCGCCGGTCATCAGGCTTTCGCTCAACTCCGCGCATATATCAATTCCCGGATTCCTCAGGTTTGGCATTGCCTTCAACGCGCCCGTCAGAACTTAGGACCGACGTCGCAAGATGCTCTACAAGAGCAGCATCGTGCTGCACAATGGCTTCTGTCATTCAAATACAGCATACCTCGCGAGGGACAGATTTATTTAGCGCAGGTTGTCGCGCATATGAATGCAGAGAATGCCGCAGGGAGAGATCCGCTGCTTTCTCTTGGGTTCCGAGCTTAATATACATGCGTTGGGTATCGAAGCGGAAGGGTTGGGTTCGTTGGTATGTATTGGATGTTGCAGCAAACTGAGTATACAAGTTCGGTGAGTGTCACATTGGTAGTAAGGGAATTTGTGGAGCGTACATACAAGGTTGAGGAATTTCGAGCACATCTGCAGGAGCTGACTGACACTCACATCAGGGTGTCGTGGCTATACCTAGGAAATTGATTTTGGGCTAGCCATTACGAGTTTGAAACAGTTTAGTTCTGTTATCGCGATAGATTGACTTTATAAAGCGATCCAAGCCTTTGCTCGGTGATTTCGTCATATCTGCGGACTGTTCGGAGTACAAAAGCTCTCGAGAAACGATCGACCGTAAGGACAGGCACTAGGAAGGCATGCAGATTGCAGTAAGCATTCAAATCATGCGATAAAGCGACAGTACAGTGTTTTCATTCCCTGCTAAATATTCGCTGCTTGATGACCCTGATGGAGCAGTGCCTGATCCAAACATCCTCTCGCAATGTGTCCTGCTTAACTTTGGCAGCTAGTGATTCCGTACCCTACAGTGACGCGCCTTCCACACTGCCAATAACAACATGGCCCTGCCAACTCCTCAAATTCAGACCAAGACATACTGTGAAAATCCGTATTTTATCTGTTCCCATGTGGTTAATTTCCGGGATGCAGTTCCAGTCACGAGCCCAGTCACTATCCGGCTCTAGCACAAGATCGAGAGTTCTCTCCTCATGACAAAACAATCTCACTTCTTTTATCCATATGTTTTGCACTACCTCCTTCCTCCAGAACTCCTTATTCGGGAGCACAATTTCATTGATGAAGTCGGCAACACGGGGCTCAACCGCAGCATGTGCATTTGCAAAGAATTGTATCCACGGGCAACACATGTAGATGAAAAGATAGGGTAGAATATTGAAGGATGGTATGGGTCCTTCATATAACTCAATGGAAGATAGATCGACAATGAGCGTTGGGTTGTGTTTTGACACGAGCAGTTTCTTTGGTTGATTTCGGGCCTCGTGTATGACGCTGCCATCTTCTCGATGTTGCTTCCACCAAGACACTAAGTCATCGTAGACGACAAATACACTGCCCCCAAGCAGGATTCTATTGCTTTCATCGACCCTTAAAAACCGCCGTAATGCTGAATGACTTGTTAGAATAGACAAGGAGGTGTTGTCTCGGTCTTACAATGTGGGACCGGTAATTCTAGGACCCTTTCGAATGCAGACTTCTTCACTGGCGGTGAAACGTGTTCTACATCTTCTTTCGGTACTGGTATTCTTTCTTGACTTTCTGAATCCCCGCTAATGAGTAGCCTCAATGGAACAGTCGGTGTACCTCGCATTTTAGCTGCTGTTGAAGTTTGGCTGTATTTAGAGTAAAGTACGAGTGTAGAGGTTTTCATATGATGAGATTGTCGCTTTTCAGAACGGAGTGTGCGAATGAAAATGATACGACCGAGGGTCTAAGTTCAGGCTCATGAGCGCACCCTGGCCCAGCTTTCGAGTGCTGCAGTTGCCAGTTGTACCACAAAGCGCAGAGTGACGCTTCTTTTGGCTCCGACAACCGCTTCAAACGCTGGCACAGACTCTGGATTGAGAAATACTCTCTTCCTTTGTTATCGCACTTGGTTGAAGCGGTTCACATCATTGCGATATAGTCTTTTGGGTGCGGTTTCGATATCGCGCAGACCTGTGAGAAAAGTAGCAAAACTTGCGAATTGGTTGGGCATTCTAGAGACAGTCATCTTCAAATCCGACATACAATAGTGGAAAGCCTGCTTTTGGAGAACCCCTAACTGCGCCTAGGGTCAAGGGTGAAGAAACGAAAAGACACCAAGCACTAATTAGGTGATATGAGGATATACACAAAGGCATAGCTCAGTTGTTCATTTTCTAGGACTTCTGACCAGAGCAGGTATGAAGCAGTTGCGATATGCGTGACTGCGGATTTCTCAGTATCAGTCTATATGGCTGACCACCAGCCAATAGAACCTTTCTTACCCGGAGGATTTTGTGGCTGTTTTGCTTTGCAAGCGATCGAATGACTTTGGTAATTGGGCTTAACAATTAATAAGATACGAGATGAGTGGGTGGCCTATGATGCAGTCGCCACCATGCATTCTGACTTCCAGACCAAGTTTGAAGAGATAGCAAACCACTTTCCATGAGAAACGTGTTTTGTGATGGTCCAACAATCAAGCTCTTTTCTTTTGGAGATCATGTAGAACACAAGCATTATTGATGGCGTAGAAGGCAATGGAGTTACGTATCTTTCTCACGGCGAAGGCTTGTCTCCTGCCTAATCAGGTTAGTTGTCAGCCCTTCCACCGTTCACCTTCCTTAATGTGCATCTCTTTCCGCATCAACATTAATCTTCACAAACCCTCCAAAAGAGCCTCTGCCATCTGAGAAAAGGGTCAACTCCAGCTATGAGTGTCACCATGTCGTCTAAATCTGCTTCTACTGTTAACCAGACGAGGTTTCCGGGCTTCGCCGACCTCCCACAAGGTACTACAGCAAACAACCTCGGCATAATGCGTTCTCAGCTTACAGGGGCATAGAGGTGCGCAACAGGATATATGCGATATGTGCAAATGACAGGGAACGACTCATCGAGAAGGAAGTCAGTCGACGCAACACTACGACCACAAGTGATGCTTTCTGGCAGGCACGTGGTTTCTACAGCTTGACCCAGGTTTCCCGCCAAACGCGCAAGGAGTTCCGCCTTCTGTACCTAAAAGATCGAGCCATCTCAGTGCACATCCGTGACGCGCAGGAGTACCTCAATACCATCTACCCAATTTCCGGAACAAGTGCCATTGACCGCGACAACATTGTTGCCTGGCTCACGATCCGTACTGACGTGGAGCGCCGTGGCAAATATGACACGCCCATCGAAATCCGGCCTCTTCTGGTCACCCTCTTCAACACGCCTGGAATAGATTTTGAATTCACTGGAAAGGGCGGTGCCATATTTAACGAGCTTTTCCTCGGATACGAACCAGAGTGGAGAGCCGCAGTCATGAATGAGCTTAAGAGTGTGGAGTTGAAAGAGCCAAGCATGTTCGGCATGAGACTCGTCCTGGATCCTAAATGCCCCACTCCGTGGATCAAACAGTGCCCGATATCTGTCACCAGACTGCCGCATGTTCCAGAAGAAGCACTCGAATGGTTCAGTGCGTTGGGGCTTGATACGGAAAACGACATGATCTTTGTTAGACGGGGTGCGCCAAAGTGGCTCCGTGGTGACTTCATGAAGGTGTCGAAGTGATTTGTGACGCGGGATACCTATGCAGATGGTCAATCTTTGGTTTTCTTGGATTAAAAGTAGTTTTCTCTGGGTGTGGGAAGCCCCCGAATATTCTTTGCTTGGTTGAGCCAGTTACTCCCGCAAACGCACGTGACACTGATGTCATATTTGTGATCCGCTAGATTTGTGATAACATCACTGCAGATCAACCCCAAAGGTTGCTTGGAGTCTATAGCAACTAAAGCCTCTAGATCAGCTCCAGCCCTTTCCTAGGAGCACAACACAACGAAAGTAGGCTAACATTATGTTAGGAAGCGGGAGGCTTTCCGGACGGGTTGAATTGCCGTTTACGACGGTAACTTCTACGTCATTGCTGCAGGAACTATATCATTTCGCCCAAAAAGTCGCATTTACACAGGTTGGGGACTGAATTTCCTTGGATTTGCAGCCCAGTTAACATCAGATAATGTGAAGGTGAAAACCCACAGCCAGAACGTTGCGAATACTCGTTTCCACCATCTTTCGACAAGAAGCCTCCCGGGGAACTCTCATATGGCGCATTTATCAGTGGCCTTGGCCCGGAAGATAGTATATGTGTGCGCGACAAGGAGACTCGAGATCATACCTAATCTCATGGTGTCATCAAGAGCCAAATCCGGTCTGAAGTACTCATACTAATGCGCGTACGTCGGCCAGTGTGTCAAGAGCTCTTAGTTTTTGTCAACATGGTAAGCAGTAGTTTCTAGTTCGCGCCCTGCCATGTTCAGGAGACTTTCTGGACTATTTCGTCGCTCGTGCGGAGGTGTGAAAGTCTAGCCTCAATGCCGATGGGCAGGCTGACGTGGATACAGTAGCAAAGCGCGCCGTCGTGAACCTACACCATTTGCTAGTCGGAAATCCTTGGTACGCGAACCGAACGAAATCGATACGTTGGCTCATGGAAATGCGACTCCGTGGTGACTGACATTTCAAGGAGTGACACCAAGAGGTAGGATCTGTGTGTCATTTCACGATATCCAAGAAGAGCTATACAAAGTAATTATACTCAGGAATACTCGACTGTTTTCCTTATCCTTTACGCAGTGAAAAAGCCTCCGTTGACACTAAGAAATCCTCTTCCTGTGTCGTTGTCAGCGCCATCGAATCCAATCACGCCTTCAACGCCATTCTCGGGACCTAAGGCCAGTGCTGGCTTTGCAACAGGTTCTGTAACGGACAAGTAGCACAGCAACAGTGACATTGGTCAGATCGCACGATTTAGCCTGCAAAGCGGTATTTTCAAATTGTGCTACTTTAATGCAATCGTATTCGTCTCGAGACATAGTCTTACCGAGACGTGCTCCTCGAGCGCTGATCACGTACAGGAAAAGGTGCTCTATATTTGCATCGCCAGTCTAGCCGAGAGTTGTGATTCTGTAAACCGGATGCCCTTCGGCCTTTATATCACTTGGGTAAGCCCTCAGTCTAGATCCTTTCCTGTGGTCATTGAGGGATATATTTGTCCCGTCGAGCGAGATTGTGAAGAAAGCCACCGAGGCGGGGAGTGTTTGAAAGGATGCCGACGAGACGCCGATCAGGACTTCACCACACCTTAATGAACTGGACCAGGACTTGTGCATAAGGACTCAACGAAAATTAGTTTTTCGTATGGCGGTCTGCATCAAAAGTGGTACTTGTTACCTTGCGCACTCTCGCATGCGCCACGGAAATCGGCAAGCTAGCCGGTCTTTACCGACACGCAACAGCCACATGACAAGAGCCACAATCCGTTACATCCGCCCCAGCCCTGTCTGGACCAATCAGACATCGACATGCGCCTTATCAACCATACCAGTCCAGGGAAAGGTGGCGCCGCACGTAAAATTGCTGCAAGGTGATGGCGTGGCCATTTAAGCTTTGTGCAGTACTTAGTTCTGTTGGCAGCATGTGGCTAAGAAGTGGCTGACGCATGCCTTGCGGGACGGGGATGATCGTGAATCACTATATATCATGGTAGCCTGCCCGTCTAAGTGTGGCTGTGAAACATCTCTCTATCGTCGATTACTACTTTTGGCCAAGAGCTATTTTTCTAGGCCTACCAATCGAATTTCACACCAATCAACACGGAAGCGAGACGCTAAGATGTCATTTGACGCCTACCTCCAGCGGGCGGACGACTACATTCTCAAACAGATTCAAAAATTCGAACAACAGAAGCGCGGTAACAGATCACCGCCTCGCGCAAATGGATATCATCAGATGCCGCGTTACCAGTCCCAACAGCACGGTCGGACCTCATCACAAGGGGGCTACCCTGGCAGCCCGGCCCCGCCGGCTAACCAACAGCTAGCACCGCATGCCGTGCCCGTATATCCCGAAGAGTGGGCTCACGAATATGATTCCCAAAGTCAGCGATGGTACTACGTCCACAGACCAACAGGAAGGAGTCAGTGGGATCCACCGTCACAAGCGCCACCACGGGCAGCAACTTTCCAGCCTGATACTCAGATGCCCAATCCGTACCAGCATTTCACACGGTCAGACGAAGCAAATCTTCGGGCACGGTCAAATTCCCAGCCTCAGCGACCAGGATCAAATGGCGGTGGACAATTCCTGGATCCGAGGCAGAACGGACACAACGCTGGTGGTAGTCCGGGACTACACACACAACTGCCGCCAGGGGCGCATCTCGATATGAAGACTGGCCAAATCGTAAACACTATGTTTCCGGAAGGACAAACGCCACAGAGCTGGGCGCAGGAAATACAAAGGGTTTAATTGGAGAATAGGGGCTACAAAAGGTGGCAGTTGAAACGTACTAGAAAAGAGGTATGATGTAAGGGACTCGGCATAGCGCCACCGTGGTTGTCGCCTAGACACAGACGATTTGCATGTAACGTGTGGTTGCGTTTTTCCTTTTTGAGCGATTTACCGTTTGCGAGGGGAGCTAAAATGTCCGCTTCACGATGCACGTCTTTCAACAGATTGTGAGCATTTATCATTGATATGCTGGTGGCGCATTTATGCATTTGTCTTATGTCTCGGCGAGATGGTAGTAGCCGCAAGTTTTGCATAATAGAAGTTTATAGACCAAAGTCTAACGAGCCTTTCAACAAACATACGTGTGGCAGTTTCAGTATCATCGTGAGCACTGCATATCCTTTGCGAATGTGGAAAGAGAATCAATTTACGCAGCAGGCCCAACCGGCCCACATCAGAGCAGCAGTACACTCTCTGTAAGCTGCGCCGCTCAAGTCCCAATCATATCAATCGCATCGAAACTGACTGCAGGACTCAAGTACCCCGTCGATGTCTTCCCCGAAATAACAGTAATCTTCAACAACTGATACTCCCTCGCACTCTGCACCCACGCACTGGCCGGAACATCAAACTCATAGACATAATTGTTCCCCCGATACGTCCCCACGGTCAAGCTCCTCGTATCTCCCTGCCCTTTATCCGCAGGCAACTTCGCAACCCAGCCATTCACTGCAATCGTGGGGCGCCCACCAGCCTGGCCCTGTGTGACTCCAATCCGGATCTTGGCGCCTTTAGCCAGCTGTGCGTCGTTCAGACGGAAGTACACGATGTGGTCGTTGTTTATGTCTTTCCACATATAGCCAGGGAAATTTGCAGCGTTAGCGGTGCCGATGATATAATTTCCAGTGTCCCATTTTGCCAAGCGCGAGTCGGACGGGTGCATGTATGTGGGTTTCATGGGGGTGTCGCCGAAGTTCAGGAAGCCTTTGGGAGTGCCATCCCATTCGCCGATGCGCCAGATGGCGGCGACGTCGCTGGGGTCGTTGCACGTGATGGTGTTGCGGGTTGCGGTGCTGCCGGCGGAGATGTCGACGGTGCTGGTGTGGACTTCGAGTTCCTAAGACGAGATGAGTGTGTGGTTTAGATGGCAGTTAATCGTCGTCCACTTACGCCTTTGTATACGGTCAGAGTATAGGATCCTGGCAGGACGTTTCCGATCCTCCAGGCGCCGGTTGCGGTTGTCCAGTACTGTGCCTGACTGTTTTTCAAGCCAACGACGTACTGAAACCCGCTTTTCATATTCGCGAGGCCCACGCCTGCGACAGCACCGCGCCTACTGGCTGGGACCCAGCCTTCGATTTCAAGGGCGTCAAACCAGTCCCAGTTGGCATTGCGGGCAAAGAGGTTGTGGTTTGGTGCAGCGCCGTTATCTGTGAAATGCAGTACAGAAGGCCCCTGAAGACCGAGTCGCATCGGGTCGGTGTGCCCTGGGTTGGATTAGTCGGACGTAAAACTTACATAACTACCAGATTAGCTTACCCATGTTGTATTGGTAAATATCGTACAGATCCGGTCCGCCGTCACCGCCGCGTCGTACCAGACTTCTGAAGAAAGGTCCTCCTGAAGCCTTCTCGTGGTTCGAGCGGATCATGTACATGCCCACATTTTTGTTGGTATAACCAACCCAGTCGTAATCCATAGTGCGACCATATTTTTTCCCGGAGTAATGTTTCGACCAAGTCTGCCCGTTCACACCGTTGATATCTCCAGACTCGATTGCTGGTGCACCGTTGGGAATCCAATCCGTATCCTCATTGGGGTTGTTTGTGAAGATGTTTGCGGGTATGCGGACGATGTAGCGAGATACGGTGATACTAGTATCCTTTTTGTTCATGAAAATGTACACATTTGGGTTACCGTAACGAAAGGCGAGGGTATGTATTAGGGTTCCGACTTTCACTGTGACCTTGATGATGTTGGCTGGTGTTGTGTACTGCTTGATGGTAACAGTCCCTGGCGCAAGTCCAGACTCGACGTGTGAGTTTTTGCCGTTTTGACCGTTGTACTCAACACCGCGGTATCTGATCGAAGTCATGTCGCCGTTAGTCTTGCTGACCTTTACCACGAGGTTTGCGTTGGTATCAATGACATAGTTTTTTCCATCATCGGTGTAGCCCCAGGCTGCAAAGACAGCGGTTGGAGCCAGAAGGAAAGCCACCAGAGTGGATAGGCAACGCATCTTGGCTAAATCACAGCCAGAAAGAGGTAAAAGGAGAGACTGATAAAGTAGCAAGGCCTAAACGACGACTTGACAGTCTTATAGAGAAGGGGTCAAGTGCAAGAGATGAGCGGTTCCATAAACAAAATCATATTTCCGCACCTCCAAGACACTACACACACAAGCACTGGCATCATGGAAATTGTCCAGTTCTGCCAATTTGGAACAAGCCTTGTAATTGGAGGACTCGGTGCATAGCATGTAGAGATTTACATGGCCTTCTTTGCACAAGCTCCAAACATCGGTTCAAGATGACGGAAGAATGCAAGGCAAGGTTCTCGCTTTTGTAGAAAAGTAAGCACAAGCAACCATTATTGGTGGGCGTTTGCATGTTTTCGGAATAGCCAAGCAAAATGTTCCAGGGATTGCGAAAGATTCCAACGTCGATATAGTAGTGGGTTCGTCAGGTGGCCATGTTAAGGGTATTAGGCGCAGATAGAGTGGGGAACGGATCAAAGACGGAACAGGCAGGTACCGGCTTAAGCCTAATATACCAGGTACAGATTGCATCAAATTTCAGTCAATAAGAAAAGCATGGCGAAGGAGGATTCGCCAACATGCACGTGGTGGCGGGGCGGTTCGGTGAAATGGAGGAGTCATGTCAGGTTCACAAAAGGTCTAATGCAGTCTTGAGGTATTTGGAAAGATTAACATTATGGGGAGAAGACGCGATGAGGCCTCCAGTCGCTAGACACGTGAAGGTGCCTCGGCATCGTATGGATGTACAAGTACACTCTCCTCTCCCTGTAAAAACATTGAAAACATTACAAGGCTGAATGGGTATGTTATGCGCCTGACCCTTTCGTATCATGCTAGGCTTGCAGTGGCCCAACTCATACGTTAAGTCTTAATCATGAAGGTATAGAGCTCCGAAAAAACAAATCAACGCATCCGCCACAAAATTACTTTTCTTTGTCATAAATTTACCTGCGAGGCGACCTGTCAATGGACATGCGAGCAGCTGCGACGTCCATGGAAAGGCGTGCGCGGTCCACAGACTGTCGGGGTTGCTGGTAGCTCATCCGCCAATCAAGAGGAAGACGGCCTTCGTTGGTGGTCCTGCGAGACGCATGGCCAACGACGACGTGCATCTCGAACTTGTCGAGACCAGTTTTGCGTAGATACGCCTCGTAGGCTTCCGACTTGGAAGCCCGCTTCATCCACTCCTCACTCTTGGCCGACGGGTAAACGATACGGACTAGCGGCTCAGCACCGCGGAATCGGTAGTACTGGCGGATGTCGTCGTGGGGGAAAAGATGAAGGTCAATCCTCTTCATCGGTCCGTTGACAGCCTGAAGCCAGCTCTTGTTACTGCCGTCAGCGGCAGGCAGGAGCTTGTTGAGCTCAGCAACGATCTCTGAGATGCTCCTGAACACTACGCCCTCGGTTGAAGTGAAGCGGAGGTCTGCACGTCCGATGCGAACGAGGCATCGAAGTAACGGCAGGAGATCGATGGGCTCCATGTCGAAGCAGGCGGCATCGATGTCCATGGAGACCTTTGCCTTGAGAGTCTCAACCTCAGAAAGATGGGCCCTCTGGCCCCACAGGTCGATGATGTACTCCGTCTTTCGTGCGTACACAGGCAAGAACTCATTACGGATTTCTCGGCACACCTGGGTAAGGTTGTAGAATTGACGGCGTGGAGCACGTGCAGATTCACCCTCTCGAAGCACCAATGCAGAGTCGTCGGCACGGCACATCCTGATGGGACCGACCTCATTCATGTGCTCATAGATCTTCTTTCGTACCTCTGAATATCGTTAGCGGATTCAAATGAAAGAGCCAGGACGTGGATACGTACCAGGAGGCATGCTGAGGAAGGTCAGGGGAGTAGTCCTCTTAGCAGCCTGGATCTTGGGTGCCACAATCTTGGGTTCCGGAACAGGTGCAACGATTTCCTCAGGGGCTGGAAGTGAGACCTCCGGTTCAGGCATGGCAGGTTCTTGAATAACGGGCTCAACAACAGGTGCCGCATCCTGAGCTGGTGCAACGTCCACAGGCTGTTCCTGAGGTGTCACTGGACGGACAACAATGTCGGGAGTCGCACTTCGAACAGATACAACATCGATAATCTGTGCCTCGGGCGTCACTGGGCGGACTATTGGGGATGCAGAGACTACCTCGGGTTCAGGCACAGGCTCAGGTGTTTGAGAGCGAGCGATTGATGACGAGATCCAGGGCTCCAGCTCAGGTGTAGCGCAACGAACTGGTGGGGTGATGGTGCTAGTCTCTGGTTCTGGTTCGGGCACGGATGTCGTCTTCTCTGCTTCTTTTGGAGTAGCAGTAGGCGTGGCGGTGACAAGAACCCTCTGCTCAACCATCCATCCTGTACTTGGTTTCGCCTTCTCTTGCACTACTGATATTTCCAGCTTCTCCTCCGCTGCCGAGTCACGATGCGAGCTATTGGTGTTGGCAATGTGGTCAGCCCCGTGTCCTCCGGTTCTCGGGCGTGCATCGACCTTGTCAGTTGCTTTTTCATCGAGTGTGAGCGCAGGTATGGGTGCGAGGGCGAGCCCCAGTGTAGGGGCAGCAGCTTCAACAGTTTCATGGCCAGCTGGTTCGGACGTCGCTTCGTTGTCGTCAAGTGGTTCGATCGAGGACTGGCGCGTCTTTCTCGCCCTGCCGCAGCTAAAGAAATCAGATAGCACAGTGACAAACGCCATGACTGCTCTCCCTCCGACGCGTGCAAGCGCAGGGATGATTGATAGTAGGAGGAGATGGGCAACTTGTGTGAAAGTAGGGAAACCGGCGTCCTGGATTCCGGGGTGCTCGATAGCTATTATGTGCACCTCCTCTTGGGATTGCGGACTAGGGATGGTGGAGACTAAGCCATTTGAATTTATTTATGAAACAAATTGGGCAAATGAGGTTGTCGATATGCACGCTGTTATGCATGGGCAGCGGGATTAGAGCCCGTGCTTTACCCCTGATCTACACTAAATCATCTCCACGAGGCGCTTTATCTTATCGACATGTGACGTGATACGCTCATTCTCACGGCGCAGATGCTGCGAGCGTTTGTTTTGGGCTGGGATTAGCAGTCAAGAGCGTGCAGCAGTATCCTGAGTATGTTCCTTGTAGGATACCTTTCCATGGGGAATGGCTGTAGTAAACTCATCTCACGGCTTGCGAGTTGAGCATTCCCACAAGTGCTCGTATGTACCAGGGTGCACGCATGCGCCTAAAAGAAATTTCCGAACACCTGCTTTGCGAGACGTTCGCCCGAACTATGCATACATAAAGCCGTCGCTAAGTCGTGGGAGGAGCAGGTTGGCCTTATGGCTAGTACCAAACTATGCCCGCGTGCCTGACATCTGACTCGTATCGCTAAGATTGCATGTACAATTCCAGCAAGCCATCTTGTACATAATTGCTGGGGCCAAAAACCAAGCCCAATCGGCGGATACGTCATTCACGATGCTATTATCATGTTCGCGATCGTATCTTGTGCACTAGTAGCTCCATTCCACGTGCTGCTGCGAAATGAAGCACGACGATCACAGTTTGTGTCCGAAACTAGTGTCAACATGGTTCTTCTTAATCGTGAGCAAGTGGAACATACCGGTGCTAGTGTATGTACGCCACTCCCCGCTAGCATCGTGGCTGTTGAACCCCGGTCGTGGGCTTCAGAGAACTAACTTGTGGAGCGACTTACCGAGACACTCGAGACCGTAGTCGAGCTTCGACTTTCTCAAGTCTTGTCGCCTACGGCTTTTACATTCGAAGTTTGATAGTCTTTACGTACATGTACTCATAGATGAGAGTTCCCTACGTGATCCTCGGAAAAAGCAAACAAACGCCTCCACTTCCTCATATCGCGCTAGTAGTATTGTATACATACTGCACCATCTCGTAGCTTACCATCAAGCAATCGT
>JAODYC010000076.1:70648-81475 GCA_026262405.1 Curvularia hawaiiensis
ACCGCAACAACAGCAATGGGGCCCGCCGCCTCCCCAGCAACAACCCTTTGCACCGCCCATTCCACAGGGAAGTAAGCCACATCCTGGCAGTCCCCCACCTATACCTCAAAACCGACCACCATCCGCGCAACCTCCGCCGCCCCAGAACATTCCACCGCCTCACACCGAGAAGGTATACTGGAAGCCGTCTTTCGACATCTCGACACCCGTATCGCAAAACTTCCGACACGAGATAGGCGATCATGGCTGGGGCAACGAAGAAAAGCAGATGTACACCGACAACCCCGCCAATTCCTTCCACCACGACAACCGCCTGATCGTTCGCGCTCTGGTCAGCAACGGCAGCTATACCTCTGCACGTCTGACCTCGCACCAGACACTCTCTCGCCCACGTGGCTACCTAACCGCAACATGTCTGCCCCCATCCGCACCAGGCATCTGGCCTGCATACTGGATGCTGCCCGCAGATCCCTTCAAGTGGCCCACAGACGGCGAAATCGACCTAGCTGAGAGCTGGAATGGCGAGACAGAAAACCACTCCTGTCTCCACTGGGGCTCGTACACCGGAGAAGACGCACAGAAGCACCGTGTAGTCAAGACAACACTGCCGGACCTCGCCCGCCAACCCCACGTGTACGGCTTCGCGTGGATAGAAGAAGAAGGAATACCGGGGTGGAGAGGCCGCCTCATATGGTACATTGACGGCCGGCCTGTTATGAAAGGCAGTATCCCGGAGGGAACACGGCGCATGGAGGATTTTAGGATTCTGATTAATGTTGCTATGGGGGGAACGGTGAATCAGCATAAGGTGCCGGCGGATGGGTACTACGATTTTGTGGTTAGCGATCTCAAGATGTGTGAGGAGCCGCCGGGTGGCTGGCAGCAGTTTGAGCAGGCTTGGAATTGTACGCCTGAGGGGAAGGCGTTGTAACCATGCTTGCCGCGCGCTGCTGTTCGGCTGAGATCCCGATCCGATCTCGATCTCCAGTGGGGCTTTGGCGTAGACTTATTATCGTCTTGCGTCTCGGTCTATATACTTGGCGTATCTATATCACGTATTCTTTTTTTCATTCTACGTTCCGTTCCATTCTTTTTTTCTTTCTTTGATCTCGCTGTTTTTTCCCTCCGCGGATGAGACAACAGATCTTTTTGAGGCTGATACGCCAAGATTGTCGATGCCGTCTTGCCAGCCGCGGGATGCATGTTGAACACGTGGTCTAGGCTGTGGCTTGCAGTTGTGAGGCTGGCTGGCATAGATAATGTGGCTTTGTTTGCTTTTCCGGGTATGCAAGATGGCAGTTGCGGTTTCATGCTGTGGTTCTCAGCGGGGTTGGGCTTGGGGTAGTACGATGCGCTAACGTGGTTTGCTGATTGGAGGTACGGCCATAGAATCCTGGAAGGGTTGTCTAACAGATTGTCCATGCTATGCTCAGTGTACACGGACAATACTCTTTACCATCACCACACGACCCCATTTCTACGCATCAATGTCAACTATTCAGCCCAATCCTTTCTCTCCCTCTCTCTTCCCTCTAAAACTCTACTTCCCTCTTCAAAACTACCATGTCAAACTCCGTCCTACATCCCCATACGCCCCTTCCCTCCGTCCTCCTCCTCACCTCCTCATACCCTCTTTTCCGCCAATAAGCCCCATTGATGCATTCAGCCGCTAAGATCCAAAGCGCCACCTTGCCCCCATCCCCTCGTTTTAGCACCTGCGCCTCCCGCTTCTCAACATCAACCAGATACTTCTCCAGGAACCCCAGCAGCCGCACCGCTAGTCCTTTGCGTAGATACTTTGCATCTTCATGAACACACACCGTCTTGATTTCCCATCCGCACTCAGTCGAGGCGCCTTCTTTGTGCCAGCCACCAGCCCAGGGAATGGCGGCGGCGCAGGCGACGAGGAGGCCTTGGTCTTCTTCTCCTGACCCTGTTGCAGGATCTGCTGAAGT
Source organism: Curvularia hawaiiensis (assembly GCA_026262405.1). Taxonomy (NCBI): domain Eukaryota; kingdom Fungi; phylum Ascomycota; class Dothideomycetes; order Pleosporales; family Pleosporaceae; genus Curvularia; species Curvularia hawaiiensis. The sequence goes on from JAODYC010000076.1 coordinate 72,604, forward strand.
GCAAGTAGAAGCAGACGAGGTGTCAAATATAAGAGCCATGACGCTGCGTGTGTCCTTCAGCATGGCGTGCAGTGCGTCTGTCGAAGGAAAGCGCAAGCCCGTGTCGTCCCATTTTGACCCTGTGGCGTCTGAAGAGGGTTGTTCGGCGCGGTAGAAGGCGCAGTTGACAAGGTGTGTTATTTGATCAGCTAGGGAGGAGCTGGACTTTATTTCTGAGGAAGTGTAGAGTTTTGGTTCGGAGAGGGCTGGTGCTGGTGATGGCGACATAATGGTTGTTGTGTTGAGAGAGATACACGCACACAGTACAGGGTGGTTTGGTATGTATAGTTAGAAATACCAAAAATCCTCTACCTATAAATGTTGAAAGGCGGTGGGAGATGATCCTGAGAGATATCTATTCTGAGTCATTTCTTCTTTACGCGATAAAGTGTGGTCAAGTGTGTTTTATGAGAGTGAGGTCGGAATCCGGAATGGAGTCATTTTTTGGTGGTTCCGACGCTAATAGGGCGTTGAAATGACAAGACACCTTCCTGATCTAGCTTAGACGTCGCAGCTCTTCGTACCGTCATAACGTGAATTTAACCAGCCGCAAATCTAGAACAGCCATCGAATCAAGAGATGAATGGAGTTGGATGGTAATGCAACATCGAGTTTGGCGTTGCTCACGCAGAGGATCCATGTAGTAATCGTCACACTTTATACATCCGCATCGATGCCGACCAGTCACCACGAGCATATTGCCTTCAACCTCAAGAGAACCTCGGCATATAAATCTGGAAATATCATTGATTCATTACTACGTCGATGACCGTGCTTTTGATAACGAAGGGGGGCCTGCCTGGTATAGAGCAAAAAACAAAAAAAGGAGAAAATAACAAACTCCGCTCGTAAGAACAATGAAACAATCATAGTTAGACAACCTTGAAGAGAGTCCATTTTGATAACCACCGGTGCGCCGACCGAGTATGTAAGACAATTTCTAATCATTGGAACTCCGGAGTAGAACCAAGACCCAGTAATGGGATAGGAAACAGTGGGGAAGCATTAAGGATGTGTGGAAAAGTCCTAACGCAAACGCGCGATGTACATTTCTCATGACCAATTTTGCCAACTTGGTCGATTGTGACTTGGATTCTGCGATGGAAGAGGCGTAGGGCTTCGTGGTGATGCACCTTGTTGTACTATTGGCGCAATGGGATGCAGACTCTTGGGCGATTCTGATGGACTTGGTAATATGGGATGCGCTGCCAAGGGCTCAGTAGCCGGTGTGGCCGACGGCAGAGGTGAGGTGGGCAATGGTGGAGGGGCTTCCGACGTATTGTTCAACTCGTTTCGCGAGTGCACGCTAGATATGCCCGAGTTGCGGGTGGTATAAAGACCAAGTTCAATGTCGTCGTAGTAGTGATCGACCATGTTGTCGGTGGTTATGGCCGAAGCAGGTCTCTCGGTAGGACTATCAGGAATGCTCGTTGGTGAATGCCGGACCTGAATCTCTTTTTGGACGTATACACCGCCGTGTGGGTCTACTGTCACGCCGGCATGTGAGTCGTGGTATCCCTTGGTGCTGCGCGCTCCGCTTTGGCTCTCGGAGCCAAGCATCAAAGTCAATTTACTCCATATGCTAGTACCGCTTTGTTTCGAGGAACCTTGTGAGGCGACCGGTGTCTTCGTTCGCGACCTTGAAGAAAGCTTCTCGTGGAAGAAATGCTTGAAGAAGACCTTGAGAGCTGGTGCGTTGGCACATAAGCAGCCAATATGTAGCTCGAGGAGAGACGTCAACAGAATGTCCCATGTTGCCCATGTGATGTCGTATGTCTCGTAGAAAGCATACCAGCTATAATAGGCGCGTAGCGCACCAAGTGCGACCACACCATAACCCATAGCAAATATGCCGAACAGTGCCATTTTCTGTCGGAGAGGAATCCGAAGGTTCCAGTACAGGAAAGTTGGTAGGACAGCAGTAAGCAGGTCCTGTGAAGCTGATAGAATGCTGGCGATGAAGACGTCGGCACCTTCGTCGAAGCAATGAAACTCATAGCCTTGTAGTCTCTTGATAGGATCGAACTGGTCCCAAAATGCCGATATTGGCTGGCAACCTACCACAGGGGCAATGCTCAATGCGATACTGTAGGCGGCGATATAGCCAATGGTGATCCAGGTCGTCCAGAAGAATACTCTCGAAACCACACGAGCTGACAGTCGGCGGTAGAACAGGAGAATGGACACCTTGACCAGTCCACTCGCGATGCAGAAGATGGATTCGGTTGCCAGGATATATTTTCTGGCTACGACCAAGCGGTTGGTATCTGTGAAAACATCAACGTCCCACGCATGCCGGTCGAAAGCTTGCTTGTTTGCTAACCAGTGTTAGCTGTATGAACTTTGTATACGAACAAGGGTTGGCATACCGAGAGGATAGAGAGCTGTCAGGACGATTGTAGGCGGCTGTGACAGTCAGTAAGAAAAAATCTAATGGGTTCCATAAGAACTGACTATAGCGGCCAGCATCAGCCAGTCATCTAGACCTGCGCTTTTCTGGTGATACATCCTGACCCAAAGTCTGACAAGACTGAAGCCCACAGTCAGAGGTCCCAGGATATACGCGAGTATGATGAGTGTGTCTGGTCGCCGTACTGGGTTCTCATAGTTGGGAGTCGGCCAGTTCTGCGTGACCTCCAGAGGAGGGTAAAGTCCACCAGGCATTACGAAAATCACGAAAAGACGTTCTTCTTTGTGTGGTGTGTTTTAAGTGCAATAGAGATCAGTGGCGGTTTTTTTCGAGTGAAGGCACGCCTCCCATATGTGTTCGGTGGCTTTCGGCTGGCCAAGCCTTCCCGAGTAAGTAATGAACGGGGCGTCGTAACAGCTTGACTAGGGCTTGTGTAGAGTGGATTGACTACAAGAAAAAGAAAAGAAAAACAAGGGCCGGGCCAATGTGCATGGTGGAATTATCACCTGCTGTAGTACTACGCATAAGCCGGGAATTGGGAATGCTTCCGGCTTTGGACCTGCTTGCATACACTAGCTCTGAACGTGGAGATCCAATGCATGGCTTCTTCTGCTCAGGGTTCGGTTTCGCTTGAGCATTCCTACTTGACAGGGGCACGGCGCTTGTCGCCGAGTTCTGAGATTCCCGTCAGGACGGATTTGCTCACTACACCGAAGCCGCCTGTCAGCAGCTTGAATGAGCAAAGAAGAAAAGGCTGCAGTGGAGATGAGCGGGAACTGCTCGGCCCATCTTCTGTGGGAGTATGCTGACGAGTATTGCTTTTTACATAGTTGGTGGCCAGCTTCCTGTACATATGTAGCTAACAAAGACATGGGTCCGCAAGCCGCAAAAACCATTGGACTCGCTTCCACTATCTGCGTGTTTCGCTCGATGTCAAGAGTCTACGTCCATGCATTACAATTGGCAGCAGTTGAGTTCTCTAGGAAACAAATAAGCTTCAGGATTTGGAAGCACACAGCACCAGGGGACCTGATGTATGGCCAGAGGGCGGAGACCGGATGCTCCCGTGGACGTGGTCCTTGTCGACAATTAGCTCGAGGCAACACCAACCGCTCCAGGAAATTAAGGCTTGTTCGAGCCATTGTGTGGACCACGCGGCCTGGAAAGGATGTGGCAACGGCGGCGGGCCACCCTAGAGATCTGCCATCACAAGTGGGCTGAGATTCGGTGGGGCTGTATGCAGCTGCCTCTGAAATGGGAGACTCCTGGAGGATCAAACAAATCGTCACAGGTATACATTGGTCTACAAAATGTGACCTTTTGGGTACAGTTGCGGAGTTGAATGTGACAGGATCACTTAGATTATGCAAGGCGGAGCACTACGCAGCCGATTGACCATACGTGCATATCGATTTCCACGAAAGGAATTTTGTAGGCGGCTTTTGGAACCTGAAGCACTAAAAAGCAAAAGTGTGGCCGTTAATTACGTCCAAGAATCCAGGCGTCCCGGCAGATATCGCGACGCGGGATCGGTATCTAGGCACTGCAGGCCTGAAAAGCGGGGCATGTGGGTTAGGGACGGTGGGGGGAAAAGACCGACCACGGACAAGGTTACAAAGGGCCTCATGGACGGTTTGATGATGATGGTGGTGTGGTTATCCATGTTGTTACGAAGACGATGGCTCTCTGAAGATGCTCGCCGAAGTGCACTGAGAAGGGACGGCTTGTCCATGACAAAGTGTCACGTCGACGAGAAGGGTAGGAGAACCCTGGACCTATAATGACGTTTAGTAACCAGGTGGCTACTTTTTGTTCGACCTGGGCCGTACATGTAGGGTAGAGTCTATGATATTGGCGTGTATACGAGACGGGTGGGAGGACGGAATGGCTGCCGGCGCAGCGTTACTGGTAAGATGGACGTGCGTTTCGGCATGCATGGCAGTTATGACGTTTCAATGGTAATCATCAGACAGACGCGTGAACACATCCGGCCTTGGTGCTGCAGGAGCGCTTGTAAACGGTATGGGCTGGTTCCCAATGTTTGCTTTTGCTGAAACATGCCGGGGCGCCGTTGCGGTTAGCGTGCATCTGACAGCGGCAGTCGAATGCTTGAGTGGGCAAATGCGTCTAGGCCCCGGATACTGGCATCCGCTGAAACAGCTCCAGAGGCGGGAAAAAAAATGGTTGCTTTTGTTGAAAAAACGGAGTGTCAGCCGCGAAGACATGTCACAGGTTTACGATGAATTGGAATTGCAAGACTTGTTGACGGCGTATGAGAGACGGCGGCTGGACCCCGGGCTGCCTTTGACCTTGGTTTGCATGAAGGAGTTTCTCGTGACCGTATCAACTGAGTAGCTGGCTGCGATGTTGCAGCACACTCATCGAGATCTGTTGAGAGCCGTCTCTGACCCGGATATTGATTGGTCTCTTGCGTGTTCGCGGCAGCGAGGCGTGCCGGGTGCTTGACCGTGGCGGGCTGGAGATACAGCCAGGACGCAGTGTTGCAGGGTCCAGAAGAAAGAATTATTCTCAAGACGCGGCTGCGCTGACACGATGCTGGGCGTAGAGAGGGTGTTTGTCCTGGCCTGGTGGGATAGAATGGGGAAAGGAGGAGCGACGGGCAGACTGGCCGTCCCGATCCCTTAACCCCGAGGCTTTGGGAATCTACTGGCCTTTGGACCTGCATGGGCTATTGATAGGCGCATTCCGTCATTGCCTGTATCGACCGAGGGATGGATGTTGGGGTGATATGTAAGCTGGTGAAAGCTTGCTTCGTGCGAGGGAGCGATTCGCGGCAGGCCACTGCGATTGGGCGGAATGGTACTAGTCGGCTCACCGAGCATCTGTCAGGCACCGCACCTGGGAATTACTCAGTGAATACTCATGCACACACATACGAGTCTTGCCGCACGGGCACTCTATCTTTTGCACCGGCGCCTTCTCTGGCTGCAAATTTTCGGGCACGCTCTGATGCACGGTGACGGCGGTGCTCCGACACAGCGAGGGCTTATACTCTGTACAGCATCTGGTCGGTGACGTACGGCGCCTACGCTGGCCGCGGCAATTCCTCTTTGAGCCATGCCGCCCAATGACGGTCTTCTGCCGCTGCCCACCGCCCCAGCTTCATAAGCCACTCGAGGCTTACTCAGCCACAGTCGACATGAAAACGCAACTCCGCTGCTGTGCTATTCGCGACAACCACACGCTGTACGTCATGGTTCGCTTCACAGCACCGCTGCATCTCGTACAAAATGTGCAATATATGGACGGGCAGCCTCCTCATGGCTGCCTCGACAGGCCGCCTCCAGCATTGACACCAGCCACGCCCGACTACCGGATATTCGACCCAAACTAACCGTCCCGTCGCGCGTTAGATCCACCAGCTCCACTGTGATCGACGACGTCAGGCTTGATTCTTCGGCATTCGCTAGTCTCCGGCCTGGCCGACTCCAGAGTATTTTCCTCGTCGCATCCCAGCACCACCAGAAACCGCCGCCGCATCTCGACTGGCAGACGAGTCGCTCGCCACCATGCAAGAGGAAGACTATGAGGTTCTGCGCAATGAGGCCAATGCGAACCCTGAGGTCTACGCGACATGGGATCCCCATCGCCAATTTCGCGAGCAGTACCATCAGCGCCATCAACACGACCAGACGCTCGCCGAGCGCGAACGCAACATTGCAGCCCTGGAGCGGGGAGAGCACGTAGAGGGCGAGCCTCCAGCCCCGCGCGAACCAGAAGCAACGCCCGTAGGAGAAGTCGAAGAGGAGGTCGCATCGCCCTTGTCGCGCCATAGCACTTCCTCGGCCTCGACTGCCAGCTCGTCAAGCTCAGCCTCTTCACACAGTCCTCGCCTGGAAGAGATTCGCACCGCACATTCGACCCCCGCACGAGATCGCCGGCCGACTGTCAACTCACAGTCCTCGGCTGCCAATTACCTTACCCTGCACCCTACCGAACGTCATCCTGAAGCGATTCGCCGTATAGAAACACATCGCAGCCAGCATGCAGGCACCGTGGGAGCTTCTCAAGTCGATTCGCGTTTGACAAGAACCCTCACCCGCCGTCGCACTGAGAAGCCCTTGCCCAATCTGGGAGCTGGCAAACCTTTTCCTCCCCTTCTACCAGATAGGGAAGAATATGTCGTCGAGTTCGATGGCGTAGACGACCCATTGCATCCGCAAAACTGGCCCTTGAAGAAGAAGTTGGGCATTGGGGCTATGCTGGCTTTTGATGCTCTCGCCGCCACCATGGGATCCAGTATCTTTTCCGCGGCTACAATGCCAGTATCCCGACAGTTTGGTGTCGCCAACGTTGTGGGTACGCTGGGTACGAGTCTGTTCGTCTTTGGATATGCTTTTGGTCCTCTGGTAAGGAGATACTTGTACGATAGAATCTGGCACGGGCTAACAAAGTATAGATGTGGGCGCCTTTCTCCGAATTGTACGGCCGAAAACCTCCCTTGATTATTGCAGCCTTTGGATTTGCCATCTTCAGCATCGCTGTGGCAGTAGCCAAAGATCTCCAGACCGTTCTGATATGCCGCTTTTTCGCTGGTCTCTTTGGCTCCTCTCCATTGGCTATTGTCGCCGCCGTCTTTGCCGACATGTTCAACAATACCGTTCGTGGTCTTGCTGTTGCAGTCTTCTCTGCCACTGTGTTCATGGGGCCATTGCTAGCTCCATTCATCGGCGGGTTCATTACCGAGAGCTACTTGGGCTGGAGATGGACCGAATACATTTCAAGCTTCATGGGATTCGTAGCATTTACGTTGCTGCTCTTTTTTTTGGAGGAGACGTATCCACCAGTAGTGCTCATCCACAAGGCGAGCGAGCTCAGACGACGAACAAAGAACTGGGGCATACATGCCAAGCAAGAAGAAATCGAGGTTGACTTTAAGGAGCTGATCATCAAGAACGTCAGCAGGCCGATGCGTATCCTCTTCACCGAACCCATTGTCTTGCTCATCACCATTTACATGAGCTTCATCTGTATGTCTGCCCATTTCGACTGGTCTGGTGTTCAATATCATGCTAACAATGCCAGATGGCCTGCTCTACCTCTTCCTGACTGCTTACGCTCTCGTCTTCCAACGCGTATACGGCTGGAGTGCCGGCATTGGCGGTCTTGCGTACTTTGGCATGGTCGCTGGTGAAATGATAGCTTTCATCGTCGTAGTCTGCGACAACCCCCGATATGCCAGGAAGCTGGCAGCAAACAACAACATCCCTGTTCCTGAGTGGCGCCTACCGATTGCCATGGTTGGTGGCGTTCTCTTTACCGGTATGTAGCCGTCTAGTCATCGTTCCTCTAACTTCAATTAACGATTGTTAGGTGGCCTCTTTTGGTTTGGCTGGTCAGGTTACACTGGCAATGTTCACTGGATCGTTCCTGTTCTCTCCGGTCTCTTCACTGGCTTCGGCATCTTCTCCATTTTCCTCTCCCTGCTGAATTATATCGTCGACGCCTACCTTATGTTCGCCGCTTCCGCCATTGCCGGAAACACCTTCATGCGCTCCATGTTTGGTGGTGTGTTCCCTCTGTTTGCTACTTTCATGTTTGAGGGTATGGGCATTGAATGGGCAAGCACACTGCTTGGGTGTGTAGCCGCGCTCTTGGTACCGATGCCCGTTTTCTTCTATATTTATGGAAAGAAGATTCGGGCCAGGAGTAAGTTTGCACCTGCACCGGACATTGTTCAAGATAGGAAAAGAGACGAAGAGAGTAAGGGGTCAGAGGCAAATGCAAGTGGGGAGACGACAGAAAGGGAAAGCATGAACGGTGAAAACGGAGCCCTGCACACGGAGAAGAGCAAGGATCAGTAAATGGGTTGGAAAGTTTTCCGAATCCTCTTCTTGTACATTGAGCAAGCATTATATCTTTAATCAAGCGGCATTTCGCCAGAGTTCCAAAATTTATGCGCCCTGGTGGATATGTGTGTTGTACTACTCCGTAGAATCCACCATACTAGTATCTCTCTCAGAAGCTGGGCTTACAGAAATGGAAGGTTAGCCGAGTCGTTCTTACATACAGTAGTCCTGGAATAGGAATCGGCCCGCTAATCAACGAGATCCCCGGACGACAGTCCTCCAGATCTGCCCCGCAACACCAACCCGTGACGCAGGCGTTGCCAGTATTTGCCATGACCGGGTCAAAGATCATCCGTCGCATTCCTTAGGAATGGGATTCTCTTTCGGCCCCGAGGGATGTATAAAGGTCTTGAAGTTCCGGTCTTACTCCCGACATCACAACAAGCCTATCGGCACCTCTCTAACGGCTACTTTTGAACAGCACACACAGCCCTCCTTTTTAGTCGAGTTTTGAAATTTCGCAATACCTTCAAGATGTCCATGTCCATAGAAGAATGCCAAACGCCACGCGCCGGCTTTCCTAAACCGGTCCCGGATACGCCCACCAACGTCA
>JAODYC010000076.1:81525-95670 GCA_026262405.1 Curvularia hawaiiensis
GGGCAAGACCATTGTCATCACGGGCGCTGCTGAGGGAATTGGCGGCGCTGTCGCAGATGCCATGGCCGAAGCAGGAGGCAATGTGGCCCTCTGGTACAACTCAAACAACATGGCTGTCCAGCGCGCCGAGAACCTAGCAAAAGAGCATGGCGTCAAGACAAAAGCGTACAGCGTCAACCAAATCGATGCCGCAGCCGTCGAAAAGGCCGTCAAGCAGGTTGTTGAAGACTTTGGCCGCATCGACTGCTTTGTTGCGAACGCTGGCACAGGAGACAGCAAGCCATTGCTCGACCAGACACTCGAATCATACCACAACCTCATGCGCGTCAACGTCGACGGACCAGTCTACTGTGCCAAGTACGCAGGAGAGGTATTCAAGAAGCAAGGATTCGGCAACCTAATCCTCACATCGAGTATCTCGGCGCACATTGTCAACGTGCCTGTCGACCAGCCCATTTACAACGGCACCAAGGCCTTCGTATCTCACCTGGGTAAATCGCTGGCGCGTGAGTGGAGAGAGTTTGCCAGGGTGAACATCGTTAGCCCGGGCTTCTTTGACACAAAGATGGGTGCAGGACCGCTGGTGATTAATGAGGGACTGCGTATGATTCCTCTGGGACGCCAGGGAAATGTAAAGGAGATTAAGGGGTTGTTTTTGTATCTGGCGAGTGACGCGTCGAGTTATATGACGGGAAGCGATTGTATTATCGATGGTGGATATGTGTTGCCGTAAAGGCAGACTAGGTAATAGAGAGCGTAATGTGAAACTGATAAATGTAAAGGAATGGCGAAGTGTCTAATAGTCATTTGAAATCTGTCTTTCCCTACTTGTTTGGTAACAAGAACTAGCCAATCTCGTTCCATTCGTTCCAAATAATGGAATTTAAGCTGCCCAACCAGTCACTTCATTGGTAGGTCGCTTAGGTAATCCCTTTGCTCGACGAGCTGGTCGATAAATAGATTCTTCCTTCTTCTTCCTTCCTTCTCTCTCCCGGCTCTCCTTCACCATTTCCAATGAGGTACGCTACAGCTCACCGCAAAAGTCACCCAGACGCCAGCGGCATGCTCGCACGTGGGATACAGCTACGATAATGGGGAACTCTTCACGCTCATCTCGACATATTTCCTTGCACTTCCACAAAGTGGGCCACTTTGTTTGCTGCGGGTAACAGAGTCTTCACGTGCTTTGCTACAAGTACCTCATTTCCCCTTAGAATGCCACGGCGTTGTCGCCACGCCGAATATCGGAACGACTGCTATTGTAACTAGGATGGACACATTGGCTGAAAGGACGTGCTCGGTTCTGCCTAGCGAGGCGACTTTGGACCCTTACAATGGCGCCAGCGAAAACTAATCCAATAACAATCGCAAAGAGTTACGGAGCCACTGAGCCACGTGCCTCACCTCAAGTTCACCGTGGAGGTGACAGGGATTTCTGGCGGTCTCCTGGGTCACCCTTGAACATGAGCCATTATGGTTCCTAGCTCACCTTTACTTGTTTGGGCCCATTTATGGTACGACATCACTTGCACCTTGTGCTCCACTACCTCTCTGTCCCACAAGTAACACGGGCGACTCCACTCAACTATCTACCCCATTTGCAATCGAGTCGACGGAGACGATCAAGCTTATAACGGCATGGCGTGAGTCCCTCTACCTTATCTGCAGTGCCCTTTGGCAGCATGAGGTCCCTTCTAGGTGCAATAACAATTCTGCTAACAAAGTCAGACCAACTCGCTCCAAGAAACCTTCTTCTCCTCTGCAAACTTCTGCCATGGGGTCCAGTAGTTCGGTGATTGAACCTCCTGCAACACCCCGCCGTGGAAGCAGCACTGGCAAGGTATTCAATAAGATCTCAAGCTCGGAGCATTTGACAGTGCCTCCGTCTCCGACAGCTCCTGGTTTCGAGGTTCCTGAGCCTACCAATGGATCGATGCGCATGCTGAAAGCACACACTGGTGCAGGTGTCCAGAAGCGTTCAACCAAGAAGTCCACACGTCCCAGCCTTGAGGTTGAAACAGACGCTTCAAGTGCAGCTAGGGCTGGTAATCGCGGACGCGCGAGTTTCTTCCGTTTCATGGACCTACCAGGAGGTAAGGACTTGTGCAAGTAGAGAAAAGCAGCAAAGGCTAACTGTCTACAGAGATTCGCAACGAGATATACAAGCAGACATATGCCGAGCACAGGCAAGCTCTTCTTGTTCATCGGCCGCGCCTTGCTTCTCTGCGTCCCCGCACGCGTCTCGACAGAGGCCGTACCCTGCCTTCGGATGTTGCAGGTAATGAACAAGACCAGAAACTCTCAAGTGTCAACATCGCTCCTGATCTCGAGAATGCAGAAGACAAGAACGTTCCTCGCGAGACCAACCGTCCATTCTGGGGCCTGACTCAAGTTTGCCGCCAGATTAGGCAGGAGTATCGGCCTATTTACATGGCTCACCAGGAGATTGGCATTGACTTAACTGATGTCGTCGGCTACATTCGCGCCTTCTACCCTTCTGCTCCCGAGGAGATCGCCAAACTCGTATCCATGGCTAAGCGTGCTTCCGACATGCCCTTCATTGGTAACCTCACGATTGCAGCCGGCCATGTACTGAAGAAACAAGAGCGCGACCCTGAGGGCATCGAGCTGTTTCCTCTTCTCGATGTCTGGGCAAACAGTATCAAGATGGAAGCTGGTTTCGGTCGCTACCTGAATGGACGGCATGTCCCAGAGACAGATGGAGAAGCCAAGGATCTGTAAGTTTTCTTATCCAATGCTTCTGGCAACATACAGGTTGAGAGCAACAGAATTTCCTAACCAATATACAGTTACCGTCTCTTCGGCCGCCAGGTCCTGAGGGATCGGACTTGCTCTGACATGAATCGTTACTGGCGTACCATCTTGCGCAGCCGGGCTCTCGCGTCAATCCGCATCCATCGCGCTCCATCTGCACGATTTGTCACAGTACCTAGCTGGATGCTTCCTGTGCAAGTCCCTCAGTATATCGTGGGGCCCGTGCCCATGATGAATGGCACTGGATACAGAATTCGTGTAGCCACCAGACCGTATATTCATCTCATCTTCAAAAAAGAGAAAGCCGAGCCGTGGATGAAAGAGTTTGAGTCTGTCGTTCCCGTGGACTGGTTAGCTCTGCGAGGCTTTGGCAACATGGACTACTTCGACGTCAAGGTCGGGGTTGAGCAGGAAATTGCCCAGTAGTACATCTTCTTGCAATGCTGTCTTCCGGCACGCAAAAAGTTTCTTGCACGTTTGCAGTACGCAATTGCGTGCATTCGGGGCTGCAACTTTGCATTGAAGCGCGAACATGAAATGGGTTCTTGGTCATGAACTGACATTGTCTGGTGAAAGGAACAGTCCAGCTGGCTAATGGAGATGGGGATAAGATGAGGGAGAATTCACAAACGACTCTTTTGATAGCATGTGCAAGATGGTGGTTCGGTAGGGTACCTTGGTGGCGCATCGAGTGAAAGCGAAGGCCTTGCGACGCTACGCTCAAGGTATCTACCCAGGATCAACACAAGTATATAGCAAATGGAACCACCAAACCTAGGGAACACAATTGCGAACCAACCTACCAATCAACGTGACCGTCCCCAGTTCTGCAGACATGTATTCGTCATGCTCTTTTTTGCATCAACGACTGTGGTGGGTCCATGGACATGGTGGCCTGGTGATAACGCCGAGGACTTATACGTTGCTTTTCGAAACCGATACAGCTGACGACAGGGCGCATCTGGTGGCGCAATAGTCCAGTATCCAATTAGCACAGCTGTTTTCAGTGCTGCAGCAAAAGCAAACAACTTGCACGTATCAACGCCGCGGTCTTGACGAAAGGAAAACATAAGTGCGGGCAAAAGTCCGTGGTGAAGTACTTTCCATCTCTGCAGAGTACAGTGATGATAGCTGCCCAGGTACGTGCGCCCTCTCGTCATTCTCCGCTTTCTGCTCCACCCCATGCTTGAATCCGAATCCCTTGCCCTGGGCCGTTTCTGTCGACGCGTTGCGCTCTCAGACAAAAGGACCTGTGTGCTGCAACCACCGCAGCTGAGCCGCTGGTGCGCCCCTGAGATTACGTTTCCGATCACGACCCCTGCATTCCCCCATGAGACGGTGGCCGTCGGATGGAGACCAGCTGCATCCGCGTCCATTGGTGTCGACAAAGACTGCAGAACAATCTTCTTTTCCTGAGAGCCATTGCTCAATGACGGGGCTGATAGAGCGTCGTCTCGCCCCAGCTAATCCCAAACCTACCATGGTCGCGCATATCGCAACCATCCCCCTGCTACCGTGAGGTCATCGACAAGGATGACGACCAGTTCCCACACTTCTCACACACTACACCGTTCACACCACCCTTGTCCTGGCTGTCAAGGGCCTGCCAATTGTTATCTTTAGTAACTGCCACCGTCATCAACTCATGAATCTTTATGTCGTACAGATGCCATCTCGCTAATAATTTCGACGACACCTTTTGCTGTCACCACGTCCCCGAATCTGCTGCACCCGAACCCACGCCCGAACCTGACCCAGCAACCAAACTAGTATTAGTTGCAGACATGTCGCGACCACAGAGCATGCCCGACTTTGCTACGCTCATGGACTCATCCCTACCGTTGTTTGAACAATCCACCAGTTCGCATTTTGAGAAGCGCATTCACAGTCGGAGAGGAAATTCGCCAGAGCGAAAAACGCATAACGGGCGCACGAAACCAAGCATCTCACTCGCAGCGGGATTGATGATGAATACCGAGACTCCTTTGGCAACGGGGTCAATTTCACCGCGCAAGCGAAGCCAGAGTCGTCCTGTCGAGGAGAGGAGGGTAGAGGTGGACGAAGACGCGACTCTGTTCTACGCCTATGCGCAACGAGTAAGTGCGCCAATCTACACAGCGACACAAAACTGACATGCCATAGAGCGACTATCCCTCTTCGCCGCCGTATGTCCTTACATTCGCATCGGCTGCCATATGCTCGCAATGGTGGGATCTTGTCCAGCAAGAGTACCCCATGTCTGCGCGTCCGAGCCCACAATACTTCATAGTCCGAAGCGAGGACATGGAGCTCGTACAAGACGACCCCAAGTTTTTCAGCCTGCGAAACAAATGGTTCTATTCATCACAAGACAGCCCAACCTGTCCACCCATCGTTCTGCCACTGCAGTATGCCAATGGCGCCCCCGCCATGTCGCCACCCCCTCCAGCCGCTGAAAAGACTAGCACGCCCGCTCTCGACAGCCTCGCCGAGAGCCTCGCCCGACTCTCCAGTGTTGTCGAAAGCAACGCCGAGCAAGTCCACGCCCTCTCCGTCGCGCAGTCCACTGGCCTCCAAGCCATGCAAGAAATAAACGAATCTAACAGCATCCAAATCAAAGCCATTTCCGAATCGCAAATCAAACTGCAAGCCCTCGTCGACCAAAATGCCTCCCACTATATTGCTTTATCCAACACCTCTTTCCAATCCCAAGAATCGACCCGCCAGGCCCAAGAACGCACTCTCAAAGCCCAGGAACAAACAAAAGACATCCTCGACAAGACGGTCGCGCAACTCGCTTCCCTCGCCAAAGCCCAGGCTGATCTATCTCAAACATGCCAGTCCATGATCCACAGTCTAGACTCACTCACCCACAACACAGCCGTGTCGGATACGGCGAGTACACATTCGCTAGCCACGTCCTCAACGACCACGATGATGAGGGAGGCGAGTCCGAGTGCAAGTGCGTTGGCGAGTAGGATTAGTCCGCCGCCGAGGAAGCTGAACCGAAGGATCAAGGGCGTATGGTATGAGTATGATTGTGCGCCGGCTTCTGTAGCGCCGTCGACGACGACGACGTCGACAGCATCCACGGCAGGGACGCCGAGGAAGAGGGCGGATTCGGCTAGTATGCAGACGCCGCCCAAGAGTCCGGTTACGTTGAAGGCTTCGTAATCGCGACTGGGTTCCATATACGAGATGTGCCTGTGTGTGTGTTTGCTTGCGAGAGGGTAGGTAAGTTTTTTTTCTTTCGGCCCCTTGGTAAAACAGGCGCGTGTACTACTTTGATCCCTTTTTCTTTTCTCTCTTTTCTCCTTTTGCTCCTTTTCTTCATGTTTCTCAAGGGAAAAATAAAAGATGAATGTTTGTATCGATAAGGGGTTTCCTACGAGTTGATGTACCCATGAATTATTTACTGTACTGGCGTTTTGGGGGGCTGAGCAGTTTGCTTTGTTTCCTTTATTGCTAAAATAGTCACAGCCTCCTTGTATTTGTAGGTGTAGTACGCTTTTTCAATCTGTTTGTAATCTTATGCTCGGATAGCCGGCGTAGTTATTGAACGTAGCATTTTTGGAATTTAGGATGCTCTTTCCTTGATGCTGGATGTTCTGCCCGAATTGTCTCATCCTATTATTCATTTAATTTTTGGAGCATGAATGCGATTCTTCTTATCGAGATAAATTCAAGCGTGAGACTGGATGTGGCTGAGGTAGGTGTAGTGTTGAGAATGCTGGTTCAAATAGAAGAATATGGTCCAAGAGGAGAGTTATTTCTAGGGCAGTCTAGTAACCAAGTACACCAAGACAAGGTGTTTGTCTATGAATACGTTTAGAATTTTAGTCTATAGGATAAGACCACATCAAGTTTAAATACAATACTAAGCACGTCTATCCTCAACTCCTTCATCTGCTGATCGACAACCCAGTCTCTACGACCTCTCCGCCAGCTCCACCGCCTCCTTCACCACCTCCGCGAGCTGCACCTTTGGCAGCCCCAACTTCTCATTCCAAACCTGCTGCTCAGCCAAAAAGTCATATCCAACATCAACATCCGCGCCGAAACTCAGCGCCAACAGCCCAAACGTTGCCATGCCGTCACCCTCGTCATGCTTCTTCTTCAACTCTTTGATCGCAGTCGCACTATCCTTCTCAGTGATCGAGAACTTCGTCGACATCTGCTTCTCCAACTCTGCTACTACCTCACGCGTGCTGACCTGGAAGTCGCAAAGGAAGATTTGCTTGTTGGCCGTCATGTCGGCGTGGACCAGGGTCCTGGCAACAGCAAGACCAGTGTTGGAGCTCGTGGTGACAGCAAAAGGCTTGTTTCCAGAGTCGTAGATGGTAGCGGATCGGTTCTTGACGTCGATGCCGAGGAAGTTGCCGGAGCGAGAAGGGTCAAGTGCCCAGTCGAGCCAGCTGCCGCAGCAGATGCTGCTCCAGGTCATGCTACCGTTGCTGGAGGCACAAGTTTGCTGCAGGTACTCGAGCATGGTGCCTTTGATGTCGTAGGTTGGGACCAGGGCGCGAGCACGCGGGTCGAGGTTGTTGGCGCCGAATTCGCTGGGGATGAAGCGCTTCACGCCTGCGGCGAGAGCAGCATCAATGAGGCGGAAGGCGAGGCCGTCTTTTCCGCCGGCAGTGACGGGCGCGGTGGAGAGAGCGACGACGACAGCATCTTGGCCGCGGAAGATGGGAATAAGCTCTTCAACTGTATAGTCGTCTGACACGGTCTTGACGGGGACACCGGCAGGGAATTTGGCGGATGAGCTCGCGCGGCTGACAATGGTGACTGTGAAGGAGGGCTCTGCAAGGAGGGCAGCCAGAATAGGCTTTCCGACTGAGCCTGTGGCTCCGAGGATAAGGACATTCTTGATGGACGATGACATTATGGCAAACGGATTCTGAATAACCTGGTGAGACCCGTATTTTATTTGGTGTTGATCAAGTGTTGTTGTTAATGTATGAGCCAAATGCCGCTAGATGATGCTGGTGGTGAATCGACATCTTCTTAATACTCTTTGGCTTCTTATACTTCTTTCACAATATTATTTTAAGAAGTCGTCAAACCAGGCCCACGTTGTAAAGTCGCCTCTTCCAACCAACACCAAACCAAATGAGCGGTCCGTTACTGCTTTCTGCGTCGGCCGCTGCATCCCCATCCTCTGTGTGGATTAGAGCCTATTACTCAGCTGACGTCTATGCCCATTAACATGAAGTTCAGCCCGCGCGAGTTGTGAATAGTGATCGCAGGGGAAAAGTTCAGTATAGTGCCGGATGTGAATAGTAATCAGCACGTGCTAACTAGAGCAAATGTGGTTTGGCGGCCCTATACAGTACCCGTTTACGCAGCCGCTGTGGTGCGGTAATCTCAAGTGATGCGTTGTAAGCAGTTGGGTTTGTCATCTTCTAAAATTCCCTAGTACGTCAGTTTGAAGACACAATCTGGAGAGGCCATTTGATGGGAGAGGAAAGCTAGCGTGTGACGATATTGCAGGTTGCAGGCAGTCACAGTGCGCGTGCCAAGCCGGCTCTTGAACAGACTTTTGAAGGGAGCCAAACAATCCCAGTGGCGCATGTTTTCTTTTTCCAATTGCTTCCTCTTAAGCAGACGCATGGGATTTGTTATTGTACATTGTGACGGGATCGGGCCGCAGATACCCCGACGCCTCTCGCTCCCTAGTGGCACCAACTCCATCCACCAGCCTCGTCAGCACTGTATGCATGCGTCTGCCCGGACTCTGCCGCTTGATCCTATTGGAAGGCAGGTGCTCTAGTATGCTGGTTCTATTAGTTGCATATTGCCCAGTCAATAGGTGGTATGGAGGTTGATCTTTGACGCTGACAGGAAGCAACTAATGAACGTCACCAATAGCCTGGTTACACGTGACCTATATCTCTTGGATTGCAAACAGCCCACCGAGTAGCTGCAGCTTCATGATAACAGGGCTACTAATTTGCCTGGGCACCTGCTTGTTTCGACCTTGCTACCCTACTAGTCCGGCAGGATACAACTTCCACAACCACCACCTGTTCTGCAACCAGAAGCGAGGACTAGCAATACTATAGGTGTACGCTGTTGGACCCCAATCACATACCAAGAATGGAAGCGGACCCTAGCGGCTACAAGAAGCCGCGGAGGATCGACTCTCGTTTTGGCTCATCAGTGATCGGTGCCATACCTCCGGTTTACCTACCATGGAACATCAGTTCAACTTCGCCTCCGGCTCCAACTGAACTTCAGCAGCATCGCACACCACTGAGGCTGCTTCGCCACTGATTACATGGCTAAGACTGACCGACCAACTGATCTACATTCAATACGCGAATCTCAGTACTGGTTGAGGAGAGGCATCATCAGAACCTCAACTTGTGGGCGACTACATGCAGTTTCATACAATCAAAGCTCCCCACGCTATGGGGCTCAACTGCTAGCGCTCGCTCACTCCGTCTTGGTAATACAACGGTCCATTACTTTTGGATACCACGGCAGGATATTGCTTCTGCTGTTCTTCTTGCCATACTGCAGATCTGGACCCGTGGTATAGCTGTACGATCATCGTGTACCCACTGCACGTTCCGAAATTACTGGCTGCCTTCCCGAAGTCCGGGCACCCATGAGGCTGGGTGGAGATTAGGAAAAGCGTTGGTCTATTTCCCACCATACCCCGCCTCAGCTGCCATGTCTTTGAACGATCCGGATCAGCTTCTGCCTTACCATCCAGTAAGATAGTAAAAGATGGCGCGCCCATGTATAGTTGGAGTTTTATTCAATCAAGGTTCACTGGAATCGAACGGTTGAGAATCCTCGCTTGACGCCTTTGCTTCTGCAAGAAGCATCGCTAACCGAGCATCGCAAGCTGCAGTAGCACGTTCCACAGTAATTTTATGCACTAGAATCCTCTCACAGTATCTGGAAACGTGAGTCGCTGTTCAGGAATACTGCCTATTACTCACGCGTTGGCGAAACCTTGTTCACTCGGCATAGGCAACGAACAAGGCCCGTTCGTGAATGAGCACCAAACCACAAGTTTTTATCATTAATCGAGAATGTTACGTTCTTGACCCTCCTGGTTTATCCACGTGGTGGTAGTCTCCGAAGAGCGGTAAAAAGCGTTTAGCCGCCATGATGTACTGAACATCGTTTTCCGTACGATAGGCCATACCCTACCATGTCAACAAACTCCTTATCCATTAGGGCAATGCAAGATTGATTGGCGACAGTAGTCTATTCCTGTCGAAATGGCGTTCGGTATGGCCTAGGATACCTTGCAAAAGTATGCATAGCCGCTGTTACATCGTTCAAGAAAATGTGGATTTGAGACAGGCCATGCATCGCCTTCTATGTGCAACCAGCCAATGTTCGCTCAGGTGTTCCAAATTCACAAATGCACTGAAATACATATCTAGGCGTTTGAAGCCACAATACAACATGTCGACTGTTTACCTTACCCAAACACCTATGCGAACAGACACATTGCAGTATACGTAGTGAGGAGTGGGGAGCTGTTCAAGCGAGGACGAGAAAAGACGCCTTAAACAATGCGCCACGCGACGCAGCTAACGACGCAGCAAGAAGCACCCAAGGCGCATGGTACAGTTTTTTGGGAATACATCTTTGTGCTACGGCTACCGCATGAACTGTGAGAGGGCCAAGATGGTCTAAAACCGTAGACTGGGAAATACCGCAAGCGCGCAGACGGTTAATGCTTATTTGTGCAGGCGCTTCCATGCAAAAAACTACTGATCGTCTGCAACTCTATGCTCTCGTTGGTCGTACGACACGCTAATCTACCCTGCAGCAAGCAGTTTTGCCGAAAACGAAGGTAAGACCATGGTATGTAAAAACGCGGGGTCCGAGTTCTTAGTAGCTCTTGTTGATAATTGGTCTCTATCCAGGTGTGAAGTGGCGTTCGAACGGAACAGACCTAGCTGTCAGGACGGTCCGTGAGAGACTACAAGAATGCAAGCTACCCACATGCGGCGGATGCGTACGAAAGAGGGGAATTCCACGCCCTGGATTTGAGCACTCGCCATTATGCTTAAGACACCTGTGAATTTGGACTCAACAGACCCTTTGGAAATCACATCGCAGACTGAGCATACAAGCCATGCCGCGAAGCACATCTCGACCTCGACCACTGCGACGGCCGTAGAGTCACATGAGATTAATGAGAAAAAAGATGAAGAGCAGGCAACGACAAACCCTCGATCATCAGTAGGATACAAATCCACCGGAAGTCGTCGCGGTCGACCGCCAATTCGAGTTATCGTCGCATTCGTTGCTCTCACGCTTTCAATATTCCTGGTAGCCCTTGACACAGTTCTCATTCCGACTGCCCTACCTACCATTTCGCAATCTTTCCGAATACCTGATTCACTTTATGCATGGACTGGATCTGCCTACCTCCTCACCAACGCCGCGTCAATACCTTTCTGGGGCAAGCTATCCGATGTCTTTGGAAGAAAGTCCATTTTGCTCACAGCCAATGCCGTCTTTCTAGGCGGAAGCATCATTTGTGCAGTGAGTATCAATGCGCCCATGTTAGTTGCCGGGCGAGCCATCCAAGGCCTCGGTGGCGGCGGCGTGGTGGTGCTGGTGCACGTTTGTGTCAGTGACCTGTTCTCCATTCGGCATCGCTCGTTCTACATGGGCATGGTGGGCGCAGCATGGGCAGTCGCTTCTGCTTTAGGACCTGTGCTCGGCGGTATCTTTGCCCAGGAGTTGAGCTGGAAGTGGTGTTTTTACATCAACATACCCATCATTACGTTTTCTATCATTGTACTTTATTTCACGCTCGAGCTGCACGACCCCAGAACGCCACTTCTCAAGGGACTTGCTTCTGTCGATTGGCTTGGCATCACTACCATCATCACTGCTGCTGTTCTGCTGCTTGTTGGCCTCCAGATTGGAAGTGGTGGGTCGTATGGCAGTCCGCTCGTCATCGTGTTGATTGTGGTTGGATCGGTCATCTTCATCGCCTTTCCTTTTTCTCAATGGTGGGAAGACAAGCGCGGTGGCAGCCCTATCATGCCCCTCCGCATATTCAGAGACATCAGCAACCTAAGCGCACTGGGTGTGTGCGCTTGCGATGCGTTGGTGTTCAACTCAGTCGCATATTTCCTGCCATTGTATTTTCAAATCGTCCTTGGAAGGAGCCCGGCCGCCGCTGGAGTACTGATGCTCATCATCGCAATCCCGCTGGCAATCGTATCTTTCGCATCAGGTCATGTCATCGAAAAGACTGGTCGCTTCCTCGAGGTGCTTCAGGCCGGACTGTTCCTGATGACACTGGGTGTCGGTCTTCTCATCTCATTCAACGCATCTTTCGATCTCGGAAAAATCATCGGCGTCTTAATCGTCATTGGGCTTGGGTTTGGTCCCAATTTTGGAGCCCCGCTTATCGCTTTACAAACAAGGATACAGCCGTGCGATATAGCTACCGGCACAGCGGCTTTCGGTTTCATTCGCATGATTTCCGGCGCTATCGGCCTAGTTCTGAGCCAAGTCATTTTTCAGTATTTGACCGTATCTTATTCTGATAGACTTGTCAGCAGCGGCATCCCCAGGGATTTCGCAAAACTGCTTGTCGGCGGCGAAGCTATCTCTCAAGGTATCCAGATCAGCGACCTTACTGAATCCCAGAGGGAAGTCGTCCACGAAAGCTTCATGAGTGCAATGAGACGGGTGTGGATCTTGTACACGGTTGTCGGTGCGCTAGGACTTTTGATATCTTTTGGCATCAAAAGAACGAAATTGAGGCAAGATTCATCACTAACTTCGCTCGAAGAGGGCGGGAAACCAGAGGTCGAACACGCTTCCTCGACTGGAGCAGTCTAACGTCTCATGAACTTATTTTGTATATACATATTTTGAACTACTGGAAAATCAGCATCCACTACGACTCTAGGGTGCCACCGATCAGCCTCTGCTCTGCAAGAAACAAGAGCAAACACCATCATTTCCAGCAGCTGTCTGGTTCGGGCGAAAAACTTGCTACAGCAGTGCGAGAACATATTTCTTCCAGAATCACGGTGAAATTCGTTATACATATTCCCAGTCGGGTTTCGATACATATGAAGCCTGCTAGAGCAATTGCACGGCGGCTTTCTGGATGCATTCTTGTCGATGGGTTGGAGACAACTAAACAACAAACACCTCATCTGGTGGGATCTAAAGCCTTCAGATGGAACATATGCAGGTTTGGGGTGGAAGTGAAAAGCAAGCAAGATGCAAAGTAGTCGCATTCAGCGCCACCAAAAGTTCCCTTGACATTTTGTTTCGGTAAAATGGTGTGAGATATGCCTCTGTATTTAGGGTCAAAAGTTTTCATCACAAAAGAATTGGATCAGTTTCTCGCCAATCACTATGTTCCTTCACATGTTTCTTGCGTGAAACAACCGGGCTTTCCTGAGTGCCTTACTTGGAGCTTGATCGCCCTAAGGCGGCATGTAGCTTGTGTTTGAATGCTCAATGATTTCTATTGAGTTTACTTATAACATACTTAAGTGTCTTTGGAGTTCACCTTTACTTGGAAGAGAATCAGTGTCGGCTGTAGGAAAACCGATGCCGCACCCAACACCTGCGCCTTGCTCCTAGCCTAGGTCACGCAAAGTGTTATCCATTATCCCACTCTCCAACTTAGCTAGGAACAAGGCCTTGGCATCATGCGGCAAACCTAGCAAAACTGCCACACAATGCCAACAACATGACCTTTTGCGTTAGCCGTCGCCACGTCGTTCGTATGCCATGATTCTATCTTGTAGCCTGCTGTTCCGTTCATGAATGGTTTTACCAACTGAGCCTAGTTGATAGCTCTATTTCCGCTTCAGCAACACTCCATATGCAAAATAGATTCAAGAGCAGGGATTTCACGGTCCTATTTCTTACGCATTTCTGGATATCCCTTGTGCCAAGAGATCAGGCAGCAATTTAAGACGCAAGTGGTGACGACGACTTTAGGCCATCTAGCATACAAAAGGCGTTGATATAGAAACTGTGAAGAGCAAACTCGTGCTGTGGTCTTCTATTCCGATTTGTATATGAGTCGTTACGCAGCGTTGCAATGCGACAAGAATGACGGACCCTACCCCTCGAGCCACCGCATCGTCCCGATGCTACATTCTAGAATTACCCGGAGGTATGCAAGTATTTCTGAAAGTTTCACAAGTCAATCGCTCATAGATGGGTTTCCGCAGAACTTCGCAATCATATTTACGATTACGTCCTTGCTGAACCCACTGTACGTGTGTAAGACGACCACAGTCTCTACTTAGTGTATGGATATTAATCAGTGCGGTGGATCGAGGGAGCAGTGGGAAAAGTAATGAGAAACGACTTCCTCAGCAAGTGAATGAAGTCAAAGGTTCTGGATTGGATGATGTCTAAGACATC